>LOND01021026.1:0-23177 GCA_014220965.1 Paragonimus kellicotti
TTCTAGGATTCCACGTCACTGTTGAGGTGAGCGGCAGCCCGAGCCACAGTACCTTTTGGTCAGGCTCATGGCTGATATGATGATGATGATGATGATGATGATGATGATGATGATGATGATGATGATGATGATGATGATGATGATGATGATGATGATGATGATGATGATGATGATGATGAAGCCCGTGATGTGCTACCAAAGCAAGTAAAATATTGTTTGTTGGCAATCGTAGAAGTCATCGTCATTCGTCTACTCCCTCTTCCATTATGTACTCGAAAACTTTTTGTCAAACCGGTGAGTATTGTATGGTCGTGTGTTCACTTCCGGACTAAACAAGTTACGCAATCATGATTACTATCTTGACAGTCAGCCTTATTTTGTATGATCGACTTGTTAGTTCCTGGGTGTGACGTGACCAAGTCTCGAAATTCTATCATACTGACATTGATAACAAACCGTTCGATTCATTATCGGAACATGCTTCGCGCGCGATTATCTCATATAGATATGCCGTATGTCGTCTGATGTCGAGTCACCGATGACAAACTTGCCCGCCTCACGTTCCCATCAGTAATGGGCTTGTTTCCTTTCTTCTCCCTTCCAAAGCGTTCACATGTGCATTTCTTTAATCGATTGCCTTGAGCTGACCCTGACTGTCACTTTGTAATGTAGCCAATTCTTCTTCCTTTCTACAGTTGTCTAGGTATGGACTTGTTACTCTATATGGAACGCAGATCTCCAGGGCATCTTCAACGCCAGGGTGAATTTCACGTGACTCAAATGAAGCCTGATTTCCTAACATGTGTTTGCGTCCACAGTCACAGCAGTGCAGTATGTGATTATCCAGATTAGCATTCCGGTGAACAAAATTGATATGTAGGTGACCCCCAATGGATGAATATATCATATCTCCACGTCGTAAATCAGATTGTTCATTCCTCGAAATAACTGTTGTAATCACTCAGCATTGCTGTCACCTCGTTCATTACCAAACCCTTACAACTTGTTATTACCCCCGGGAGGATATCATCCACTCTGGGGAACACTAGATTAGACAGTCTACTTTAGTTCTGAAGTGAAAGAGACAGTGATTTTCGATTATTATGATATCTCGGTGAGAAAGAACGTTGACTAGTATACCAGATATGAACAGTAGACAGTGGGAAACGTAAACCAGATAGTTGAGATGTGGTCTACTGGAAATGTGATATTCTTAGTTTTCTAAGTTGTTGCGCCTCCTTTCGCTCATAGGCTGAAATCGATCAACCTTTCTTGTGGTTGGCCTGCAAACGAGCAAGCCTCGATCACAGCCCCCGCCATATTTACTCTGGAACCCACAGAAGAAAAGCGGACGGTTGGAGTGGTGCACGAGTTGATGACTAGTGTTACATTTTCTCTCGTACATTTCTTGGATGTAGCAGGCAATCCACACCGTTTATATAGTTTACATTGTCTATACAGTTTATATCTCTCGATGGGAGATGCAGTATGAGATTGGCAGTGTTGCTAAATTATTGTACATCAATTAAGATACTGGCGGGATGCTTAGGCCTAGCCAAGTTAATAATTAGAGTCACCATCCTGTACCGCAAGGCATTTTCCGTTTTGAGCGAATGGGTGCGCTGGACTGGGAGTAGTGACACTTTCAAAGGGGAAGGGGCCAATGTCTTCGAACCCAAAAATCCGGAGGACAAGAAAACGGTTTCATCAGTTCTATCTTATTTGAAATGATCGGTATAAGCACTTCACGGGGTCTGTTAGGTAACTAAGTCACCGAGGTACACAAGGTCGACTTTCTTCGTTATGATTCGAGTGGATCAAACAAAACACTGAGTTATTAAGGTGCTCATGCTATTGCGGTTTGCAATAAAAGATGGCTAACACATTATCTTTCCACTGACGATTGTTGATGCTAAAGCAGAAACAAGGTATATACACTTTCCTATGGTTAATAGTGGAAACCGCTAAAATGCTTCTATTGTGCCACGGCGACTTTGTGTTTCTTTGCTGGTTTTGATTGGCCTTCCCATAAGTATGATGATGTGTCTACTTTTATGAAATGTCATTTGTTCATGGGACAATTATACGAACAATGTTCACGTATGTCTTTGGAATGCCTCGAGACAAATTTTGTTTGCTTTTCAAGTTGTTCTGTGAGTTGTGGTTATTGATGTTTTTCTGGAGATTTTCGTACTGATTTCATTGCACCTTTGTTTGTTGTCACATTGCGTCCAGAATTAAATTGGTGTTTATTGTATTCAATCCGCGGTTGTCCTATTTCTTTCATTCGTTCCTACTCGTTAAAGTTAGCTTTTTCTATTTGGATGTCCATCTGTGGGTTAGGTCGAACTATTTATTCACCAATGTCCCTATTCGCAATGGTGGTTCCTTAAAAGTGGTTGCATGACCAACACTCTTCTTCATACTGCGACGCACGCAGTACCCTTATGTACCCTTATGTACACTTATGTCTCATCCACACAGGTTGGCTGAATTTCTTTTAGTGTTGTCTGCCTACTAGCTGTGTTTGGGCCAGTTCTGATCTTAACAGACTGCAAGATCTTTCGATTTTTCTATTCACAGCTGTACCGAGAGTACTGGTCAGCATAACATCTTTTTGCCGCTAGATGCATTCGTTATTTTGTTGTGGCTCAACAGAAAGTAACTTAGCAAACGAGGACTTTTATTTAAAAATGTTTTGTCACTTCAGCGTGTCGAGTAAAACACTTAAAAAACGAACGCTGACAGACTGCTTATTGGCCAGCTGACGGGATGTGTCGTGCGATCGATTGTGTAGGCTTTAAGCCCAAAACTAATTGAGTAGATTCCGAAACTGTGCTTCCACAAGTATGCAGTTAAGTCTTACTCAGGGACAATTTTTGATCCAAACTTAAAGAAACTATTTCTAAGTGTAGCACAATGAACAACCTAAAAGGAGTGTTTTGAACGAAGTTACCACGGACCACTATAACGAACCCCGCTTCGGGTTTATTAAACACTCTGTAGAAGTGAGAAACAAATTAACAAAGTTTGACGAAAGTGCCCTGCGTAATACGTCTATTTGTTTAGTTTTTGTCTCCACCGTCCATTGAAACGTCTGATGTTCCAGATGGTGTTATTCGAGTCGTGACATTTAACTCCGTTCTGCGGATACGCGGAAAACCAGTAAAATCTTGAGCTTTCACCCGAAATCACCGATCATTGAACCATGAACCTTGCTGCTTGAAGACAGTGTTGGAAAACACTACGTCATTCCCACACACGGTCAATTCTTCCTGAACTTTAAAAATGAAAATTAGGAGATATCTTATGGCGTCAAGAAATCAGTTAGCATACTGAGGAATTCATACTGTTGTCTGTTAACAAGAATCAATAGTTTCGCTTTCTTTCCATGTCATTGGCAGTTGTCATTGATCGGAACGCAAATCTATGAGGACTATTGGTTTTGTTTCGTATTAGCCTGCAAAACCTCTTCCGTTGTAGATATCGAAAACGCATCTTTGGAAATCGCCTCATTTGAACTTATGAAAGCGATACAAAATCGGCAGGACCCAGTTGGTTTTTCGGCTGGTATTACTGGTAAAGAAAATGGGCAGATACTTATTTAGGGTTTTTCTTTTCTCCGGCAGCCACTTTAACCACTCCACCACTTCTGCAAGACACAGAACTGTGACCAACTGTCCGTCACCAAGACTCGTGGAATTCTTTCTCGACTGAACCATTAACAGAAAGCTTGTATGGCAAATGGAATAAGATGAAGTAATAAACACTTCCGGCCAGCGTGAGTATGAATCTCTCTACACCAGAGTATAACAGTGATCAAGATTTAGTCCAAAATACCCTGTTTGCACACGCTGTCACGGTAGGCAGCTATGTGGTCAGGATATCCAGGACTTCGGTATCGTTTTTATCTTATAGCGCCAAGAATTACAGTTCTCATCGATGTTTTTCACACCTGAAGTTATTTCCGGTCATCGACACGTCTGCTGAGCTAATGAGAGCACCTTCTCCACTTTTAAGTGACCCTTGTGCAATCGTCCACTGAAGCCTTTCGTAGCGGTAGTGGAATTATTAACTGCTCACTCTGGCGCAGCACCTCATTCGATTGTAGTAACAATCCGTCTCGATCCTCTAACGGTGCTGGATAGTCCTACATAGAAATTTACGTTAAATCCTTGGTCACTGCAAAAATATCCTACAGCAGTAGTTTCTGGTTGTTGGTTCAGTCCTCTTGGCTTACAGGAACGGCTGACATGGCACAAAAGCAAATATCATCGGCAGGTTATACAAAATCTCGTAATCAAAAATTTACTTGCAGAATATGTTCCCCAAGAAAATATATTATTTCATAACCGTAGGTTGCAAAGGTTGTATCACTGCCACCGACGACTTAGCAACCACTTTGTGCGGACCAAATAAATAATATAGAGTTGGATAATCTGTTGAAATTCTGAATTTAATACCAAACGCATTTGTACTGACAAGTATTTTGACAAATGCGACAATTTGGAAGGGATCCAATTGCGAGAAACCAGTGACAGAAACAGCAATCTCCAGACAGCTCAGAAGACCGCTAGCGCTTTCACTTGTGGTCATGAACATTTGAATAATTCCGAGGTACAGATGAATGGATATTCTTTCTGCTTCAAACTAGCGCGGATAAGGACGCTGAATGCGTCGGGGATCTTTAAAATTACACCGGCGTCAAACAGCGATGGACCACAAAACACCCAAAATTGCAATCAGCTTCAGCATTAAGAGCATCGTAAAGTTTCATTCGAAACGAACAAACTTAGGTCACATGAAACAAAAATCAACTTTGAATATGGGCTACAAAAGAACCAAACTACTACATATGCTGGTCATGTAAACGTGTTGTAACCTGTCGCCGTATTAAGGTCTTGATGAATCGATGGAAGGGAAAGGTTCACTCATGTGGTGAGGAACAATATACTTTGTACTCTTCGTAGAGTGCAGCACGATAAAATGAGTTTTCGGATTCAACCAGGTTTGTCTCAGGAACACCCAGTGGACATAACATTTCCAAATGCCTCTTTCTCTCATTAAGACCCGTCTGCCCGTTTGCTAACGTGCGTGGGGTGAGACGTCCAGCCGGTCGTCAAATGATTATCAAGCCGACTTGATTTCCACCCGTTGGTCTCGTTTACCCAATCGCACCACCGGTGCCAGTCTGTGCCACGCTTAACTGTTACTCTGCTTGTGGAGCTAATCCGGATGCTAGTTTGGCGGCTTGCGCTTACATAGGCTTGAACGAATCGATCGGTCCAGCTGGTCCGACTCAGTCATTGGTCCAGGGTAAGCAGTAACCAGGTGTTCGGGCGCCACACCAAACAAATTCGGCCGCAACCAACACTGAGCTGAAACAACACACTAAAACAGCCTTGCCGCCTCGACTGCTCAACGCCAAACAGCGGTTTGCACCAGACTGTTGGGCCGGATGAGTAATTCTCCTGTTGAGCTAGAAAGCGGAGTATCTCATGTTAGTGTCTGTGTGTGTGTGATGTATGGATGAAATTTCCCTCACACGCTTCGGCAAATCAGGCCACGACGCAAACGGAACATAATGCATTGCTTGCAAATTTTCTGCCGTCATTTCTGACTCATTAGACTGTGTTTCATTAGGATTGCCTCGTTCGGGTTCCATTGTTTTCGTCGATCTAATCGCTATGAGTTTCGACACTATCCCAATGCAGCGTTAAGATATTGTACTAAATGTTCGAAAAATAGCGTCTCCAGCTTGTTCACCCATTATAATATTAGTGGTGGGCCATTGGGTAAGGGTGATCCACTGGATAGGTTAGTCCTTTTCTTTTCAGACCCCAGTGAAGTAACCTTCGCAACTGGTATTTCGCTTAATTAACTGGCCTTCCTGGTTATACTCATCCGGTATTTAACCGACAAATCTGTTCAGTTTGTGGGCAACTGAAGCGGTCCGTATGTCCATTTCATCAGTCATGTTTTACGAACACAAAAAGAAATCTTATATTTCGTTTGGCTGACATGGCCGGCAAAATTTGGACTCAGTATCTTGTTGATCTGCCATTCTTAGGGCTGGTTTACAGACAAAGACGCATCGTCGTAAGAAATGCAAAATGATGTATAATCTGTTGGAATTCGCACGCAATACTGCTAAAGCAATTTCCAGAAAACTTACAAACGCTGTCAGAAAAGCATTCTAAGGCACCAAGCTATGCTTTTTGATTTGACTCTTACCTAGCTTTCCGCCTCGGGATAAAATGTAAATTGATTATTTCTGTAGTCCATTCCTGTGTATACTGACTCGCCTTCGCTTATAGGACCACTTTTGCGGACCATTCAACCAGAAGCTTACCCAAACAAATCCGCGAACCCCCTCCATCTTAGATCAGCAGTGGAGTTGTCAGTACAATCACCAGTGCATTTTTAGCAGATATTATTGATGCAAGTCAAGTCATCAGTCCAACCGGTTGTTCGTTCATAACCCCGATAGTAAAATTCTGGGTGTATTTCATGCTGATCAGTTAAGAACTTCACTGGTTTGCAAGTTCAGCAGTTCAGCTCTCAATAGTTTCAAGCTTTCGCAAGGGAGCGAATAGCTGTGTTATCATCTCAGTAGATGGAGATTCGAAATTTTTTTCATTTTACAATGGTGGAATATTAAGAACAGTGCCATGAAGATATCCCGTAATTGTTGTTTCTGCGTCAACAGCTGTCTTCCTCCTTTCAAGGCACGAACTCTTCATTCACTTCGATTGCTGTTCTTTATTCAATTCTTGTCCTTCAGACCCCGATACGTATTCGCCTTATGATAGTTTTTCGTCTCCTGTGCTAAGTCGCGACAACAAGTTGAGTACGGAAAATATGCTAGTGTACCCTGGTCACAATCAGGAGAAAAAGTGGTGGGTACAAACAGCAGAATAACTGATAAAAATCTTCTCGTTCCTTTACTAATGTAGTTTATTTGAAACCATTTGGTGAAGCCTCTTGTTTGTTACGGTGGCTTTAAGTGTCTTCAGAACAGTAAGTGCTTTCGGACTGTCGTTATACGCCATACACATTAGCGAGCACTTATAACACATCACTGTATGGGCTGGATGACGACAGGATAACCCGTAATCTTACGCTGTGGTAAGCGGGCTGTTTACTGTTGGACCACAGGTCAGAGGTTGTGGTTGGACCCAACGTACCCACCGCGATCCGCATTCAGTAGGTTAGTCCCGTTGACAAAAGGGGGACAATCAACAAGGGACAGAGTACTAACCTTTATCACGGGAGGACTGACACTACTAATATCTGTGCTGTTATAAGCTGATCGTAAATTGTTGGAACTCATGTGCAAGTTGGATGCATTATAATAAAATCAGAAATTTATTGATGCGGGCTGAATGTCGATCGTCTTCCGGTCCAATAAAAAATAAGTAAAACTAGGTTTACTTACGCTGGTCGACCTACATAACCGTGATTGACCAAGGTTAGTCATTCACGTAAGTGAATTGATTTTCAGTTTACATTATTCATGAGTAAAGAGAACAATACGAATGTCGGGGACAATAATGGATTTTTTTTAATCCCAGATTGGTGTTTTAGGTGGTATTTCGTCCTTCGAGCTTGACAGTTAAGTTACAAACGTTTCACCATCAAAAGGGATAATTTCGGCTGTGCACGAAATTTTCAACTTCCCAGCCCGCAAAGATGCCTACTGCATACATTGTGCACCGCATTACAACGCAACCTTATTGTGTGCTTAACTGGACTTTCATACCTTTAGCACGACTGAAAAATTGGATAATTCACCCTTTCCGGCATTTAGCCATCCAGAGGACTTACGAGTCTCGACAGTATCAGCAACAGTATCAATCTTCTGACAGTCGGGTGAGCAATGTCGTGAGGTAGTTTGTGCTTTGTGTTGGACAACTCAACAGCTGCCGCAAAACTCCGGTCACGCTTCCAAAACAAGGCAACAGACTCAGAGCAATCTTGATGCATCCAGCGGGGCACATCTTCACATCTAGTCTGAATTTCACTTACAAATTCTGTCCGTAAGTCACCTGTTCCCGGTGTCCAGACAACGGCAGCACAAACCGCGGACTAGCTTCATCTAACTTGTCAAACTCAACCACCACTGACATGGGAAACGCGTTCTATACACCCATCCTCATATGCAACTGCATATAGCGTGCGCACCAACGCGTATCCACTGTTGTGTTTGGTTAAACTAGTGATGGAACCCATTTTATTGATTGTACTGTTCGTCCCTGTGGACAATCTCGAGCAACACGTGCATGAAACACGCAACATTACGTGGACCAACAGTTGCTTATCCCTAAGACCGAGGTGTAGCCCTGGTAGGACGCCACACGAAAGGAAAACAAATTCAGACAATCGGTGCGGTGTCGGTTCGGTTGTCAAAAAGCGGTTCGTACTCTGACCTATGTAAAAAGACTCACCTATTAGATTAACACTTTCACAGTAACTATGCCAATGACTGGTTAGCGAATAACTCCGCAGTGTTTACCCTTGTATGTCTAGTTTCACATTTGACCCCTGTTTTCCGCTTTATAATCTCCTGTTCTGTAGTACGCACTTGATAATATGCAGAGAAATTTGCCAGGTCCATAAATCTTATGCATTAACGTCTTTGGCTACTCTATCTATGCGAGGGCGCACAGCCATTTCGTGTGTAACCTCGTTCCCATGTAACGACCTTCCTCACGCCGTGGTAAACATTTCTTTCCAGCGGTTTGTCGATGTAGTAACTCCGTTTTCCAGGGTACGACTTTCGTACACACATTTTGTTGTCATATCTGTGCGTCCCACCTATTGCAATTAACCCCGGCCAAACATTTTGCGTGAATTCCCTGGACGTGTTCAAATCTGTCTGTCCTATCGTAAAGACGGGACCATAAAACGGACAATAACTGTGACTGGTTCCGCGCTGAGTTGGTTCGCCTGTAGACGGAAACGAACGTGCTACAGCAATCAGGCTGTTTGTGGAAACGTAACGTGTTACTGATTAAACGACAAGCCAATCCGACCGCAAGCACACTGACCGTGAAACCATAACTTCGTCAACGGTAAGGAGATTAACTGAAAGGTTTAGCGAAACTAGTTCGGTGACTGACCCCAGAAGTGGTTGGTTACAGGTGGCCACCTGCCAGGTTGAAACTTCAGAAACTCAACAAAGTAGCATACAAACTCCAAGAAAAGCACTCATGGAAGACTATCTGAAGTGGCTGGAACGTAACGTATGACAATTTGCTACTGATACCATGTTATTTTCAACTCATTGGTTAAAACTAGCTGTCGGAAGGTTAAAATTTTGGTGTAAGTGGTATCAAGTGGAAGTGATCAGTTACTCAACATTTGCCCCACTGTTTCCAAAGACAGGAACCTCAAAAATATTTCCTTTATTTTCCAGCTTTTATAAATCTATTGAAATAACACCAGAGAAAACAGTATGGGGAAAACGCGGTCTCCCCATGGTCAGCGATCTGGTTAGTTTTTGTTGAATCAATTATAGTATTCATTAAAACGACGTGGTTATGGGGTTATTGCATATCACTAATATAGTTGTCACTTTTTTATTTTTGTTTATTCTACAGTAGTACTATACCATCAGTACCACAAACTTATTTCTAGGTCAATTTCTACATTGTCTTGCTTTCTTTGAGATACTAACAAAGTATCGGTAAATAGATTAAGACCAAATCATTTAAAAGGATGTGGTTAACTACTGGAATGATTTGAGCAGGCTATTGATTTTAGATTAATTGCACTTACTTATTTGGTAACACTTACACACCAGTGCACATTTCCATCATTATTTTTATTCCCTATTGTGAAACAGGTACTTCAGGTGAGTACTGAATATTTATTTTATGTATTTTCGCAATGAATGAGTGGTTACAACACTATTAATCCTGCTTTCTATGGTTACATTTATTTGTGTGATTACAGCTATACCGTTCAACTCATGATCACCTCTAAATCCATTCGGAACCTCACGACCATCGAGACCGTCGTAGTTCTGACATAAGCCGGATGGTTAACCTTTCATATTCCAAGCCTTTATGAGTGAGACAACAGAGAGACAAGCTAGAGGAACAATTCCTTTGTAAATTAGCCAATACCGAAAAGGTGCCAGGTAGACCATTTAAGTTGATGACACTGATTATGCTTAATACAAAGTTCAGACTACAAAACCACGACAACACGGCATAACTGTTCAGGACCTAAACGGTTCCATATAACATCGGAACAATAATCAAGATCCTCTGCGGCCGTAGCCAGGGCAAACTGGCAATCAGAAGTGAACTGTGTCCAACTACACTAACGAGTTGGATATAAGCTATAACTCAATTACATGCAAATTCCCCCATGACAAACGATACTCAGAACCGGTGACCGAACGGATAAGAGCATTGTTTCATAGGGCGAAGGGTAGCAGTTTCGATCTCTTATTCAGGCTGGTTCTACCTGATGAGTCCAAACAAGGTCGAAAGTCGTGGAGTGTGAGGGTAAGCATCAAGAAGCATTGCAGACAACTCCAGTCTTGTATATACCTGTTTGAGGCGCATGCATTTAAAGAACGGCTGACAATGTCGAAACTGTATAGAGGGGTTCCCATCTGAGCATTATCTGGCAACAGTAAACAATGTTAAGAAAAGTTGACTCACACCATTTAGACTATTTTGCAAAGGTTGATGATATCGATATATTAACTGCTTACGGCATTATTAAATTTTACGTGATCAGTTGTCAACTGACAGCGTTTACCAAGCTAAATAAACTAAGTGGTTACTTTATCTACTTGATAAACCACTTGACTGATGTTAAGGTACATCGTGGATAATATCCTAAACCAAAATATAACTAAATGTTGTTAGAACTGTCTAGTCTGCGCATGTTAAAATCCGATACTAGACAAAGCGAAGCCACCTATCTAATTATCTATTTGCTATCGGTTTCATGCAGACCATGGCTCAAAAGCGTACCTTGACTGCGCTACCTGCAAGGCTAGCTAACTGGAGTTCGTTAACTGATCAGGAATTGGTAAGCGAATTTATACAGCTGCTTTAAGAATAATTCTTGTGTATAAATATATCATTGTGACATTTTTATTACCACTTAAAAGCTATATGATCCAATTTTCTTTTTAGTAAATGATCACAGCAATCAGTAACATTTCCGTTTGGAAGTTAGGCGTGTAACTGTGTACTGACGATGAAAAACATGAGTAGGTATATATTTATTTATCCACATCATCCCTTGGATGCGTAAACCTGTCGTTTTATTTGCCCAGCTCTACACTCAGTTGTAAAACTTATGTAATGCAGTTATGGTACTTTACCAGTGTAGCCCATTGGTAGCATAAAACATAACAACCACAAAAATATAGACTACGACTAGAACATATGTTTCAGTAGGTAAATAATTTATTTTCATATCAATTTTGTCAATTCCTTTCCTATTGTGAACCCAGTCATTGAAAGTGAAACTTGAATCTATACAATAAATGCCAAAATTATTCATACTTTTACCAATGCGGGCCTAAACACGATTATTTAGGTCGTGACGCATCTGTGCTCCATTAGATGATCTGCTGCTCAGAATAATTTAATTGATGTACACTTTTCTTGTGGTTCGATTGTGATGCTGAGGGTATTTTTCCGTCCAGTAAATGAATGATTTACTGAACACTTCAGCTTGTGTGGATAACAGTGTGGCCTTGTGTGCTTGGGCGTACACATTCGGAACAGGAAAGCATTATTGTTGTTGCGGTAGTTGCAGGATGTCTCAAAGTTTGATTATGTGAATCCTGTCTTACGTTGTTTAACCCAGCCTTCTCCTAGTGTTAGCCTTTTATTTTGTCTGCTTCGACTACTTCCATGACCCTGATATGCGGCCGCTATTTCCCGAGATGTCTTGTTCTACGCTGACCTGTCTGATGCCTGGGCGACTGCTGTTAATTCTCTGACTCTAGTCTGACTGAACCCGGTATGGACAGACGAGCCGTCGGATAATACGAACCTAGTATATGTAACCTGTCCAGAATATGATAATTAGTACGGGTGATAGAGAACTTGTTAGTGGTCCAGCCTATTATTTCTCAACTTTCACACACTTATGGTCAATCGGAAATTCAGAAATGAAATAGCGAAGTAATATTTAGGCATTACGTAGTGCCTCCTCAGCTTGCGTTGTTCGGACAGCGTCTTTTGTAAACATCAACTCGCTGACTTGAATTCACCAAACTTTGATAGCTGTCATTGTACAATAGTGAACAGTTTCCAACTGATCTTTGTAACCCGTCTTCTGAGGGGCTGAAAACCTGTGACAGCGTCTATTGAGAAAACATGGATGAGTTCACTCCGGTGTTCGTTCGAAATAATTTTAATGTTGAGCAGTTCCATTGGACGACGCATTGTAAGTAAGCGTAGAGGCATTTGTCAATCTCAACAATTTGGATGGACGTCAAATCCTAGCCAAATATGCTGAAAGGGAACTTCCGTGTAATGAGGTCGATATCTTTAGTCGGGCCGAAGAAGGCAATGTAAGATGGATATCTTTGCTAGAAGCGTTTTTATTAGTGCTGTCAAATAGTGAATGCAATATTATCAATAGATTTAGCCTCAGAGCTGATCTGTTACTCAGGGCATAAGCAAACAATAAGCGTGTGACCTTTCAACAACCACGCAGACACAGGCCTTCCCAACAGCACGCAGGTGGAATTCCTCGAAGCTGGACGTAATCGTTACGATTGTCCTTTTGTCAGTTGCGACAATTACGGGATCATGAGTGTCGTAGATCGCCGGTTCGTCTGCCTAATATAGGGAGAAATGAGAGGGAGTGAGTGTGAGGGAAGATCTGTTTGCTACTATTAACCACTTCAGATGGATTTCCTCATACACTAGAGCTTTGCCATGTACCACAGCACTGATAGACGTAATGTGTTAAACTAACTGAGAGGTTGCTAGGTTCTGTGGCCTACAGGCCTCAGGTATTTTTCAATGCAAAGTCTAAATGAACACCTCGTAAATATCTTTGTTGATTCTGGCCAGAATCAGTGAAGCTTATGCTCAGGCTACTACAATCGAGGCTGAGGATGCGGTAGCAAGACGTTAGGCTGTGCGATCGAACCACGGAACTCACACCGGGCCCGCGAGGATACCGCTCCGTCATCCAGCAACATGCCCAGCCTCTACAGTGTCAGTCTCAGATCACTTATACCTACACTCCACTGGGCAAATTATCGTACTGTAGGTCTTTTAGATATGTCCTCATATGTTGGCTACATTAAATACTGGCCAAACAGCTCACATTTTTGCACGTAACCTCCTCTGAATTGGTACTACGAACTCTCTCGTTTAAACTCTCCTCTTTTTGTTCATTTTGTACCGCCTCATTGAATTTTACGCCAGCGCATTATTGACTGATAATTGCTGATAGGTTAAATTCGTACTCAGAGTTCACTTGGTTGTAAGTTGTACAATTTGCTAACCATTATTTATTTATGTACAGAACCAGTTTTATCCGAGTAAACCTTCAATATTCTGTCTTGTTCTGTCCGAATCAAGAGGTTTACAGCTGCCCCGATAGACTGCGTATAGCCGTGAATCCTGACAGATTCTACAAGGTTATTCAGTGTTGGCTGGTCCACCTTTCTTTTTGCCTCGTTAGTTTGGGGCTGGTTGTACTAAAAGATGATCTGAATAAGGCGGTTTTTGTGAGCGTGGGTCGAACAGTTTTCAATACAGTCATTCACATAGCGGGCGTACCCACAGTCAGCGGAGAGTTGTATGTCATAGCAGTGTTTAAACCTATAGCCTCTTGCTCAAAGTTTCACCCTTTAATGCTTAGATCCCGTCTTTGTGTTTGCTGTAAGTGTCATTTAAAAAGGAGCATTTTCAGGTTTACGATAGCCTCCAACATTGCTTCAATGACTGGCTTCAATTCCTTTGTTCTAGATTTATATTGATGACAGTATTGCATTTCGCCCTTGACAAATGTGCTCTTGGTAGTGGTGGACGCTTCATCACAGTCAAAATTCAGTTTCCACTGGAGGCTTGTTCGATAGAAAAAAGGGACTTACTTTTTCCACGATACAACTTGAGTATCACCTTAGTCTTTTGAGGTATGTGCACTCGGAATGAAGGTAACTCTTGTTCATTTAGAAATGACCAATGTCAGTCAGCGCTGTAGTAGCTGCAGTTAACTCAGCCGGAGTTTAGGTTTGAGGTTTTAGCTTTTGTACTCAGTTATCCATATGTTCGACGCAAAGTAGAAAACAGTCAATATCGGGCACTACCTTTATGAGACGAGAACGCGGATGGTACAAACATTACTTGTCGAATGAACCAAAACTGGTCTTCCATGCTCCACACATGAAATACAAACACATTTGCTAGCTAAACTAAATATACTATTCAATGGCAAGAATGTTTCAACGCGACCTCCGCAGACATAAGCAATCATTTATTGCTTCGTTGCTCTTCATAGTCTTTCCTTACCTTCATTCTGGTAAGCACTTTTACATTTGCTTCCGTGATTACACTCGTCTACGTGCTCAAGAGCAATATGATACAGTCATTCATTTTCACCGCACTACTTTGACGCCGAATTATACACGTAGGTACCTATACTTTAACAGGAACAGTTTCAACGGAGGAAAATATTATCAAATCGTCTCCTGATTTCAATAGTTAGGCAGAAAGCAAGATCGCAGAAAAGTAGGAGTTCTACTGAGCTGATGGACTTGAAGGCCGAAAAAGATGATTCTCTCAGACATCCAGATAGCTAATGCCACTGAGAGCAGTAAACGATCAACGAAACGGAGTTGTGGTTTCTCTTGTCCCTTCACAGTCTAGGTAGTTGACCCCTGTTCTATGAAGAGGCCCGTCAAAATGATTCTAGTCACTCCTGATGAAGCCACGTCGACACTTTGTTTTGATCACAATCGCTACATCCACGCTCAAAACTATACGCTGAAACACTTACGCACTGATGATGTCACCTCGTTTGGTGATGAAACGTTTGCAACCTAAATGCCAAGCTCGGCGAACATACCAATACCAAAACCATCAACCCGAGCTACGAACGACACCACCACTGTTCACAACTATCAGAAATCGCTACAATATATAAAATCATTCATAAAACATAATATGAGATGCATCTGTTAGTATGTTCGTAGAATGTTTGCAATTCATAATCATATGGTCTGCCATATGAAGGACTTAGCCAACTTTTAAGCCCCAATAAATCGAAATTGTTTTACTGTCGGTATAACGCGTTACTGCTGAGTTCACCCCTATTTTTACTTGTATGGTAGGGATACTTGGAGGGTGATTATTACCTGCAACTTTTGTGATGAGAATCTCATCAACAAGACACCGGGTTCAAGGACATTACTTATGACGGATGATCAGGATAATTGTTTTTTAGATTCTTGTCTCAGTGGATTACAGTAACAGCGTCCACGCAAACCAACAGCTTCCCACCAAGTCGCACACGAACCTTCAGTAATTTAATACGGTTTTATCTTGAAATTGTTCGGTTAATAGCCTTGCTTCTTTCATACAGATTTGTAGCTGTAATCCAGAGTCTAATATCTTATTGATCCATGTTACTTTGTGAAAACAGAAACTTCATGTTTATCGCAAGACCCTTCAAGCTTTGGCTTACCCCATCTCCAGCAACACTCCGCACAATTTCCAACCGTTCAATGCTACCAGCCCGACATACTGCTATGAATGCGAAGGACTTTTGTGGGGGGTAGCAAGACAGGGGTTGCGTTGCACGGAATGTGGAGTCAAATGTCACGATAAATGCAAGCGTCTACTGAATGCTGACTGCTTACAAAGTGAGTGCTGAGTTTTTTTGTGGATCCCTATTAAATAATACACCAGGTAGCGTTCAGTTTGACAACAAAACCTAAAGATATACACAAATGACTATCTTGTAATGACACATCCAACTGTTCCTATTTCAGGGCTGTTGCTTCTTATCACTTTCATCAACGTTCGCATTTGTTACTCAAAACGTTTTCCCACTAGCTTTTGAAAACGTCCAACGTTTTATTCCTGTTAACACAGCAGGCGTCTGAATGTAATAAGCTGTGACCCGCAATAATCTGTTTTTAAGGGGCGGCCGAAAAATCGTTACGACATGGAGCGGTAGACAAGGCACAGGCTGCAATGGGTGCCATCAAAGCCTTGATTCAACGCCGTCTCACAGAAAGGCCAGACTTGTTCAACTTTGTCGCAGCTGTCTTTCAGACGAATATTCAGTCTGCACAACACCTCAGCGCTCTTGAGTCTGTCGAGAAGAGCATTCTTGCAGGTGCAAGTCAAAGGTTGGCGAAGATTGCAATCACAGGTGAGATCTTGAAGTCGTTAAGGCGTTGGTAGGTGAGTATAATGAGATGTCAACTTTTGACCTTCATAGTTTCATGTTCTTATTAGAAAAACGTTGCCGTGTGTCCGGAAGTTCACATTCAATCGGTGTTGTCGTACGAAGCACGCGAACTCTGTCGCACACACACCAGCGCCACGTCCCAATAACTTGATTCATTAGTACGATTGGAGTGTGACAGACGGGTTACCAGTGTCCTAAGCTGGTAACGCACGCAACGCAATTATCAGATGACCAACTGTGAAACAGCAGCCCTGCCTGTGTGATGGGCATGGCTTTACTACTCCGGTAGTTAATTTATTCAAAACATGGTTGCCATCGGTGTCAAAATTGTTTTACACGGGTTCGTTGACGACGAGGTGTTTAAACGAGCAAGAACGTCATTGTTGACGTCCATACACTTGGTAACAAAGGACTTGCTATAGCCGAATTATTTGTCCACAGAATTTTAAAGTGGCCAAACTCGCAAACTGCACGCGCGTCGATTGTGTGCTGGTGATGCTATCGACAGTTGGGGGTCTGATTTATCGGTTTGCTGAGGATTGCTTGGTGAGTGTTTAAAAATATGAAGCAAACCACAGATAACTGCAGAGAACGACACAACATTCGACGTTCCGAATAACTCCAGGCAAAGTAAAAATGAGAACACTGCAACGTAGTCACAGCGCTGTTGCTTTTTAAAGAACTTGGCTGAGAGAATTCGACACTAGAACATTGCGGTTTCAGGTTGTTTACAATGACCCAACCCACAGTTATCAACTGTGCATCTGGAATTTCAGTGAAATAAACCGCGTTTATTGATCGTTGTGTATCGTAAGCGGTGTGTCGTCTGTTAGAGTCAGTTAAAAATCAGGAACAGGGTCTAGGTTGGAATCATTAGATTTGTTTGGGAAGGGGCTACCCTAAGCTGGACTGAAGAGAACTCGGGAGCTAGATCACGAAATCCATAAGTACTCCTTGGTCTACTTACGTTTGTTCTTTACAGTCACAATTATTTCGTTGCCTAGATTTGATACAGTTCTAAGCAGTGATGAGACGTCACACAAAAGCATACTATATTTTGGTGTACCTAAGTCGTAAACAGCCCACGTGAACTCAAAACCATGCTGCGAGCATTGTGGTAACACTAGTTTCCTTACAGATTCTGAAAGTCCCATCAAACTCTAAGCCAATGTAGGGTAGCCTGAGTAGTAGATCAGCTTTGTAGGATGTAAGTAGGCCACAAAGTAAAGGGATGGTGGCCCAGTATGTCTCACTCCCTGGTGTCTGCTCAACTCTGTTGTACTTGCGTGCGTTTGCGGACAGTTCTTTCCGGTGATCTTAGCACGTTCCTTTATTGCTTTTTTTTCTATACTGTTTTTATTCTTTGTCGGTATTTGTTCCATTTTATGGACGTAATCTGTACGCTTTATAACAACATGACGTCTATCAGTATGCACATCGTCTAGGTTAAGAATCCCGAAGTGTGTTGTTGCCAAGATTTAGCTTTTTACAGAAGCGGACATGAACTATACAGAAATATCCCCATCGTGAAGGTAATCACTCTCCGCACGCAATACGTATCTAGGTCGTCATTCGACTGAACGGTAATCAGTTTGGCAGTTAGTTCTGTTCCCGACAGCAGTCCACGATTTTTCGTGTACAAGACGAATGACCAGTCTGTTCCCATCTCGTGGCAACCAGAGAAAAAATTCCCGGTGTACTTATTGCGACTGTGTGCTATTCACCGATGTTATGAGCGGTCTCTTGCAGTACGCGTACACTCATAGCTCCTGGAGTAGTGTATGAAAGTACTGTTCACTGAATCGTCGTGTACGCCATAGTAGTTACGTGTGTTAATAACAAAGGATTCGACAGATTTACAAATTCATGAGACTCAGTTACAGAAAATCTAAGCACCGGCTGGAACAGAACTAACGGCAGAAATAACGTGCCCAAACGCGGTAAGCCCTGTGCCGGATGAGTCCCGAGGACAGAAAGGAGGACAGAAAGTTCAAAAGTAAAATTTTATAGATTTCAGTGTTCAACAGTGAGGTTGGTGGATTTCAGCGTGAAATGTTTGAGAAATCCTGCCCAACCAGCTGGTCCTTCGAAACATTTGGTGGATTCCATGGCATAGTAGGAAGAGTGGGCAACTGATTCCAACTATGAAATTTCCTGGTTTCCCACTTTGTTGGGAGCTGGTACAGCGTTTGCCATGTTTGAACATTTTGGTTCTCTTATTGATTCTTAGTTGTTCAAAGCCGGGATTTTACACAACTGGATGTTCTCTATACCTTTCCTCATTTAGGATGTCTCGATATCACTTTCGCGTGTCCCGTCATCAACTTAAGACGTCTCGAGGGGGTCCACTGGGTTTCAACAGCGAACGGGGCTGCACGGCTAATGTGCGCATAGGTTGGCTGATAGACACAGAGATCAGCTGGCTCTTACGAAGCAAGAGGACAGAAAAGTTGGTAGCATGGAGTAAACAAGGCTAGTGTGCCCAATCTCGGTTACCAAGCTGACAGGAGTGCAGGCTAACACGTAAGAGGTGGGCACTGACAGTATTAGTGTGTTCGTACGGCGT
Organism: Paragonimus kellicotti; assembly: GCA_014220965.1. Lineage (NCBI taxonomy): Eukaryota > Metazoa > Platyhelminthes > Trematoda > Plagiorchiida > Troglotrematidae > Paragonimus > Paragonimus kellicotti. Next base: position 18,983 of record LOND01021026.1, read on the forward strand.
AGGACGCAAACGAAAAACACATACTTGTCATGCAATAACCTTTTCGGTTTGCTCTAGTCCGACGTCTACATGTCGAAAAGCCCTGAACAAAAATTGTCCCAACACGGCTTAGTGAGCCTTTATTTTTGCTAAAGACAGTAGAAGTAACACTTTACTCCGCCCAATCATTTACAAGCTAGTGAATTCCTATCTCCGAATGTTGCATCTGAAACACGTAGCAGCGCTGGAACGAATGGCAGTAACAGAATGTGTTGGTTTTAGTAGGATGGCGCAACATCACTATGCTCTATGTATACGAGAATATCTTGATGAAATGTTTGAGCTCCCACAGATCGATCACGGCGGACTAAGGGCCGTCTACCGGAGCTTTTCTTTTTGGGCTACCTCAAACACGGGACTTACAAGAAACGTCCGCAAACACTGGAGAATCCGAAATGGCCATAATTTCGAAATGCTGGACGACCTGTGATGTTACTCTGCAACGTGTCCTGCTATCATGTTTGAGGAGAAGTCATTTATGTAAGCAAAACCAAAGACAACATTTTGAATATCTCCTGTGAACATGTAGTTTATACAGCAATGCCTTCTTTCCTTTCCTTGGTTGTGTCAATACTATTGACCTGTTTGTAAAACAGCATGCCTCAAACGATGGTTGGTAGATTCGTATAGGTAACAGATTCAATCATCTCTTGCTGAGGTACGGAATCTGTGCAAACATACTGACCAGTACTTCCTCACTAAGGTAACGGTTTGGTTCTTGTGTAGTGGGACACTACAGAGTAGATATCATGGTGCTTCGCTGTTTAGTGTTATTCAGTCTGGACAGAAAGCTATGTACTTCACGTTACATTGGAGGAAAACGTGCAGCAAGCTAATGGCATCCAGTGATATCTACATGCAACATGTGATTGATCTTCAGAGCACAAAACCAGTCTTTGTATCGGTAACTGTTCCAATTAAAATGATGCACTGTTCACATAGTTGTCACTCGCTCTATTTTAAGGCGAGCAAACGATCTTTTTGCTCACGGGGAACCTTACTTACACAATGACGGAGCTGTCTTATGTCCTATTTTATGTTCAGTAAGACGTACACAGCTTGCTTGTTCATTTGATTCCCTGTTTAATAATTTTTTGTGAGGGATTGCAATACTCTAAACAGCCGTCACGTATATGCATTTGTCAGAAGTGGAATACACAAAATTTAGTGTTGGGTTTCATAAATAGTAGTCGATGTTGTCACTTCAAGAGCTATCGGCATCATCTTTTTCTCAGTATTATTCCACTCTTTCGTAGACTCTAATGCTCGTTTACACCCTCCTCGTTGTGTTGTTCACGTCGTTAAATTTAACTGAGCTACAGGTAATGGGAGCTAGTCGAAATCAATCGCCATTTGTCCGTTAAATTTAGCCATTGACATCATTTGTGTACCTTCAGACCTATAGGCTAAACAGTTGTTCGTAACAAATGGAATACGTTAGTTACTGTTGGTTGTGCTTGTAAGTCAAAATTGGAATCAGATATGCACATCTATCTCACGTAATTCGAACCAACCACGCACTCATATTACAATTAGTTATGACTGGTGTGAGGGGATTTGTGTTCAGTTCTCAACGTGTGTATCGATCGTATTTGGCATTACTAGTTCCTCTTCGTTCGTTTCATTTTCTCCGTGCACATCAAGTATCAGGAAGGTGTCGTCAACTTTCTAATTATAATTCGTAGTTTTCCACAGGCGACCACTGAAACATCAATTTCTTCAGCTTGCCGCCCCATCGATGCGCATGGATGCTGTTGGAGAACCGGGTGTGGCACAAATGGTAAATTGTTTCCTAACGCCAAGTCGAGTTTTTATGTAGAAACAAAATAGGCTGACCTACTGGTGAACGGCGACTGTAGAAGAGTGTACATTTGAGGGAGAACGCACTGATAAGAATGGTTGCTTGCAAGTGGACAGTGCCAACACCGGCAGTGTATCAACTGTTAACGATAGAGAATAAACAGTCGAACATTGCTGACCGAGCGCGGTCAATGGTAAATGCGGCAAGAGGGATGAACAACCACGCAAGTGACAACTGGCAGTCTGTGGACAGGATCGGGTACAATCTGATTGGTAAATCATCTCGATTACGATAATGGCTGCTATCTCACTTTCCGATATTCACACTGTCGCCAAAGATTTTGCAGTTGTTTCACAGAATGGAATTCTGGCGGGCACTTTCGTTGTGCTTCAGTGTTTCGTCCTTAAAAGTTTAAAATATATAAATTAGCTTCACTTGAAAAACGTAGAGACGAACCTTGTTTATACGTCTACAAATCTTTCTTATTTTCAGTTAAATCTGCTCAAGGCTTAATTGGCAAGGACAAAACTGGTCGAAGTGATCCGTATGTTACCGTGCAGGTGGGAAAAGTTCGTCGAAGGACAAAAACCGTGTTGCAAGAATTAAACCCTGTATGGGACGAAAAATTTCTCTTGTAAGTAAATTTTTTTATCTCGTAATAAACCAAGGGGTTTGTTGTAGGTTGCTTAAGCGAACTGCCAGATAGGGGTCGTTTCTATTTCACATTCGTTTCCCCAGTACATCATAAGTACTCTATGATAAATTGGGCGACGTTTACTTAAAACCAGATGTTGCAGTTTTCATTGCTGACTAAGGCCCACTTTATTTGTACCTACGTTTTGACTGATGATAAACACTTAAGGATTGAGCGGGTGTAAACCGAGAACTACTCACAATTGACCACAATTTTTGCACTCATACAAACTTTCTAGCCAGTCCCTTTTGAAGGGAAGTACTTGACTGGAGTTTCGCTTTTGTTAAGGCTCGTCAGCATTGCATGCCATTGCTACGATCAAGAGTCGAACTCCGACCCACGTGCTCAGGAGGTAACCTCGTTGAACACCGCATCATTCACATCAAATTGAGCAGGTCTCTGTCTCCTTGTTTTGAACAATCATAGGACCAACTGAGCTCCACCAGATGAGACATGCAGCCGTCCCATTAACTTCGAAAGATGACGCAAAAAATGAGGAATCTCAGGTAGTTCAAAATCCTAAGAGCCTCTGCAACTTTCCCAGTCATGAAATACTTCTTCATCAGTAGCCGAATATTTCATCGACTAACCACAACGAAATGTAGTGGAGGAAGGGAAACATGGTCGATTGTCTCCAAATTGAAGACCCGGATACAAAATCCTGAGACAAAACCCTCTCACGGGGATTCCAACGGAAAGACTTATCCAAAGAACTTACTCAAAAAAAGGACTTCTGAACGAGTCCGATTAACGAACGGTCCCAACACACCGCTGTAACCACAGCCAGGGTAGCTGGGATGTGGGAGCATGTACGTGCCTCTCAGATCAAATCGCTCGTCCCCATCATCTTAGTGTTTTGGCCACAACGGGTCACTGGCGATCACAACGGACTGTCGACGAACGTCCCAGTGAACGTCTCAGGATTTGGAAGGCAACATAGGGCTGGGAAACCAGCATGCTCCAATGAGCGCCAATGGACAAAGCATAATCACAATAGTTATCTGACTGAGTGTGCTATCACAACCAGCTCTTCACCAAACGAAGGATAATGTAAAGCTGTAGTTATAGAACCACACAGATTTACAAATTGGTGGAAGACTGATTGAAACTCAACAATTTTCTCATAGAGAATGAGACACGCCATGCTGTGATCCTAGGTTTACCGTACCATTTGTAGATTCTGACGTGACGTTTTATAGCCGCTTTGTCAAAACCATAAGCCTCACATGACACTTTTCAGTTCCGTTGCTTTGCTGTTGAGTCTAATCTACTCCATGTCAGTATGTATTTTTCGTCCATTTTAACCGCAAATTAGTATTATCGTTGACGCGACTTGTTGCGTTATCAAGATCTGTTTGGTCAGTTCATTAGAAAGTGGTTTCCGGATTACAGTGTTTGTTCTCTCTAGGCGTGCTTTGTCCTGAAAAATCCCTGAAAAATCGCTGGAACCAGATCACACTGGTGGACTGCAATTATGTGAACAGTGCATCATTTTAATTGGAACAGTTACCGATACAAAGACTGGTTTTGTGCTCTGAAGATCAATCACATGTTGCATGTAGATATCACTGGATGCCATTAGCTTGCTGCACGTTTTCCTCCAATGTAACGTGAAGTACATAGCTTTCTGTCCAGACTGAATAACACTAAACAGCGAAGCA
>LOND01021029.1:0-10775 GCA_014220965.1 Paragonimus kellicotti
TCTTCAAATCTGCTCATGCTCGATTACACAGACTAAGGCTCACTTCATATCTGGAAATCGCCCCTTGCAGTTGTATCTACTGGCCCACGATGTTGTTAGATATCTGTTGTTCCCAGTTTCCAAGTGGTGATGATTATACAACCTCACATTGAAGTCAGCTGTCAGCAACTATTTCATGGATTATTGAATGCACAAGTTGAAGAAAAATGATTCACAACTCATACTACGCACGTTCATCATTTAATCGTTGCTAAAAATCCTTTTATCAACCAAATCATATATGTCAGCTATCTTGTCAACATATTTCGTTATCAAAATATTCTTGTCCTGGCTTACTGGCGTGACGGCTGACCTTTGACCTTGCTGGTCCTGTTGAGAAACTGTTGATTTTGCTGGACGAGACTATCGTCGCGAACGATTGAGGTTTGCTTTTGTAATTACTGATGCATTTCTTTAATAGTACCGTAGAAATTGTTGGGTCCAATCTTGTTTTCAATTTGGGGATCCGTTTTTGGGCTACGCGTAACTCAACGATCAGACGTGGATCGTTACAGTAGCGTGTTTGTCCAAGCTCCGAAAACGGAAAGGTGGTCAATGATGTCACGCACCAACCATCAGGTCAAAACGAACGAATACATCTAATAGTAACTAACGTTATGTCGTCGGCAATCGCGAAACTCCATCAAAGACGGGACACCCAAAATAAATGGGGATGAGCGGTGACCGTAAACACATAAAAAAATCCTTTCACCGCACGTAGCTATGTTTGTGTGGTTGGTTCTCGAGTGAGTAGCGGGGGGACGTTATTTGATTTTCTGCACTTAAAAGCGGCGGACCCTGCGTTTGCGATATCAAATGAAAACGGACAGCAACGAGTGTCTCCTGGACATGCTTGCCGGTTGATTTCTCCGCTCCATTTTGCAGGAGGGACAGAAACCGTGGAAAGATCGGTCACGACCGCCGGATTACTGACAGCGTCAGCAGTAATTGGTGTTGGTACTTATCGCAATCGCCCGTTAATTACAAAATCTCGAATGATCTTCTCATCTGGTGGATTGGTGCGAGCTGAGGTTGGGGTCTGACTAGTGAGCTCGTCCACATTTTCGACCACGAGCGATAGTGCTTACGACACTGGGACTGACATTTGAGAGACCTTTCCTCTGCATATTTTTAGACGCACCCGGTTGGGCCGTTTGTGTGTTGACACTAGTGATACTCCATGCATCCCTTTGACAGGCGTTGGATCTGTATTTTCGCCAAGCACTGTGTGCCGAAGAAGTTGCAAAGTTTTCGGTCCTCTAGTTTCATAGAGCCGTGGAGCTGTGCGACGTATTAGCAACCAGTTAAGTTGGTGCGCTTGATCACCACCTCCTCTAGCCTCATGCTTGTTTTTGGGACCTGGAAATTGTCGTTCATAACGCGAGGCAGTATGGAAGCGATGGAACTTTGTCTACTTCGTGGTGATATTTTTCAACAGAAAAGCGGTCCATAACCTCACAAACTTGCTTCTTGGATTACTCCCTGTACGTGGTGCAGTCAGGACTGAAAGCACATCAACAAAACCTCTGGCAAAGTATCCCATGATTATTTGTCGTGTACAGCAAACACTGATAGTGATGGTAAGTGTTCATGGCTGACTAAATATACACGCGGCTAATGGTAACAGGTTATATATATAGAGATATCACATAAATTGAGCGGCTTATCCATTTTGAGGCGTAGGAGCACTAAATCGGTTATTCCCCAGGTGTCCAAGAAAGAAACCAGTCGGGGAATGAAAACACGAATGAAAGGGAGGCCGGGCTTGTATTGAGCAAAAATCACGAGCGATCTCGCTAAAGGTCACGAATAGCCAGGAAGGCTAACGACCCGTCCGTCGAACGAGCCGGAGATGTGTATGATGCGCTTAAGCCACCATCCAAGCAAACTCACGAAGGCAGTCAAACAATTCGAATGAACTGCTGGCAAAACAACCTTACTATTGTCAAAACAGTGTATGCCAATATTAAGGTTGTTTTTCTTCACCGTACAGCAAAACTAGGCAATAATGTGTCACGCTGCGTGTAATCGGTAGACCAAAAATAAATCTGTGATCTTCGTGATAAAAATATTTTTGAAGTTGCCGAAGTTGTTAGAATTTCAATACGTGTTGCAGTTTCTGAAATCGTAGAATTCTGTTGCTTGAACATTCTTTTGTTTTAATCTTCCGAAGACGTAAGCAAGGAGTGTGCGGTAGTTTAATGACATGGATTGATTGAAAAATAACAAAAATGTGCATTTCCTATTATTTGGAAAAATTAGTGGCGGAAATATAATGAAAAACGATGTCATTGACGTGGAGACATGCTTTCATTTGAATCTGGATGTCATTGGCAGGAAAAGGTGATAATACTTTCGACGATTGAACTATTGTTGGATCATGAGGATTACGTCATTTTCTAAAGCTGGGAACGTAAGATACGTCATAAAACATAGTTCAGCGTAGAATTATACGCAAGATCTGTACAGGTCAGTGATAGTTTCTTAGTTATATTCCGCTTGCATAGCCCCCGGTTTCTACCACTATTGCACATTTTCCATGGAATCATGAGGTATTCTATAATCTCGACGAGGTCACCTGCTGGACGAGTGAAAGCAAACAGCAATGCACGCTTACATATATAACTGCCCCATCCATTTGTCCTACTTAACGAGTTAAGTCAAGCAGTAGTCCATGCTTAGACACTTATAACTGCTCCATCTGTTTGCCATACCTTGCGAGTTAAGGTGTTTTCGAGGTCTACTTCCGCGATATCTATTACACTTTTGTGCACACGTATCACGAATAGGTTCCCGGAGTCTCCTCCGAGCGACATATGCGCACACTTGCTGTCGTTTAGAGGGAGACTCCAGTCATCTGACCAGCACTTAATACGGTCAAGGTCAACTGCAATATCAATGGATCACAAGCATTTCAGATTTTTAACCATCAGCACAAAAACGTGCTAGAAATAATCGGAAGTCGTTGATATATATTATAAAACAACAACGGCCGAGTACGGATCCTGAGGAACTCTAGACGAGATCAAAAAGAGCGGAGAAGAAAGCGGCATACTCGTTATCTTTACTTCGAGAAAGCCCTGTGCAAGAAAAGATTCGGATCAATGCAGCGGACGAACCTACCGTGATGGATGACATAAGCTTTCATGTATAATATGTACAATTGGGACCGTGTGGAATCACACGCGCGCATAAGACGCATTGACAAGTCGAAGAAACGATAGCGCATCCGAGATATCGCATGCCGTTCAGCGTACTGTTTCATGTGACTAATCAATAAAGATTATTACGTAGATAAATCGTTATGCACTGACCGGGTCGGGAAAGCAACGCCTGCTGTTAGAGGGGAAACGTAATGGAAAAGAAAATGACTGAAGGATCGGCGCGTCTTAAATAGACGTTCCATTAGCTTTGCACGAGGTGTTGGTAAGGCTATGGTCCGGCAAACTAGCAATGCGTGCAATGCGCCTGCGCTTTAAATAAATTGGACAATCGGCCCTTTCATGCCCTGCGGAGTAGTTGACTGTGCCAAGACTAACATCGTTCCGCGGACACAGCAGCCGATCTCAGGGGAATCGTCGCGATAATACCAGAGTCGCGCGTGGTGAACATCCGAGATGAAAGCCCGTCCGGGCCCATCACATCATTAAAGAGCATTCGTAAAGCAACGATCTCCACAAAGAGCACACGATGGAGAAGCTTCGACCATCGAAAGCAACCAGTTGCCACTGGAATGTCTCCCGGAGAGAATCGTAGACCAGACTTAGCGGGACCCGACAGGCAAACTCGGGTTTCAAATAAGATCTTCGAAACTGTTCCTGAGACAACCAGCTAGGGAGGTGCGACACACGCACGCGACGAGAAAGTCGCGTAAAAATCGCGAGGCTGAGTTTGTAGTCCTACGGACGCGCAGCGTCTGACCACAAAAAACGAGACCTAGTCTCCTCGGCGCGCTGCTTATATGATCTATGACTGTGTCCGGGGAGGGGGACGGAGTGGCCGCTGCACCAGTCGTACAGAGCGGAAGGCCGTGTTAATAAGCCTGAACAGCGAATTTCGCGCCCGTGAAGCGTTTCGCATTAGAGAATGTTACACGGAAAACTTATGGTCAAGAGACACGGATGCGTGTCTCGTCTATATCCAAGATCCGAGAAGGTGCACTGCGAGAGTAATCACAGGAGGGAATAGAGCTCGCACTTCAGTTTCAATAATGGTAGCGTGTAAACCGGAAACGAGATATTGCTCGAGTTAAAGATATGTCAAACAAGACGGACTGGAGACAAAGTCAATGGGCTAAGCGCACAAAGACTCACCGCTCAGCCTGAAAATGATCTGTATGAAGTTCTAACCCTTTTTTTCACGGGTAATCTGAAAACTTAGAATCAGATAAAATCGCAGCCTAAAAAGCATATTTATCCTAACGCGTATCGTTCACTCACTACGCTGATTGCGCAAATACCTTCAACACTGCCTCTAATCCGACCTAGGAAGAGTGTTGCATTATTGAGTGTAAAACCAGTATTTCTATCACTGATTTTCGCAATACAGTACTGAAGGGCGAGATTAAGATGCCCAATCCTCAAACGCACTACAACCATTAGATTTATTAAAATCTTCAACGAGCAGTCTACTCTATATCACACACACTATAGTGTATCACACATAAGATGTGTATACAGATTACTTGCAAGACACCTTGTGTTAACTCTAACCACACTACAACACCACACTCAAGACGAACTTATCAATTATACTCTGATGATTATTGAGGCACGATACCACTACAAGGACGTATTCAAATTAACTTTGTCAGTTTACAAAACACTATGCACTTGCAGCTAGTCGTATCGGACCAGCATACTTCGCACTGATGATTTCAATTTCTGCACCAGATACCAAGCTCATTCAGCGGTTTTTGTCGGAAAAATATTTTTCTCAACTACGACAACTGAAAAAATCAAGGTCTACGACTGGCATTCAAGTGTGTCACTACAATGTTATTACAAAATTCCATGAGGTCTAGTTTAACACGTCTCTCTTCATATCGCTTTCCGTGACATTTATTCTTTTCCACTGGTTATCGTGTTGATACTGTACGTTGACTCTTCACTTCAGGTTTGTTGCTTTTGAAAATCCAATGTATTGTCGTTTTACCCACAATATTCGTTTCTTCTTTGACGGAGTAGTCAAATGTAGTGCCTGACAAAAATGAAACTCAATTTTCTTCATTGTGACTAGTGCTTATTTTGCAAGAAAATTTCCCTGATTTAACGCATGAGATCCGATTGAGTTTTCAAAATGTCACTCATTGTTTACAGCAATAATTTTCGTTACATCACCAGGTTTCAGACTACTAGTGATACAACTAAATGTTCTCTACTTGACAGTGTTATATTTTTGATAGTCTTGCGTTCGCACTGGTGCCCGAGTTCAGTCATTCTAATTTTCTCTTTGATTCGTTGGTGTATTCATAGGCAGTGTTAATGCCGGGTATCTAGTGATGCTTCGAGCTACGCTTAGTTTACTCGCAACGTCTATCGACAGGCTGTAATGCAGCCAGCGTCTAGAAATTCTGAGCCAGCCTAAGTAACCAACTTCGGATCAGGAAAAAGACGGTCGTAAAGGCGAGCTTCTGGTTAACAAGATGTTAACGTATACGAATATGATTAACTGGGGAGAAGATAACAACGAATTTACATTTCGAATTCCTCAAGTGTACAGGTTCCGACATTGGCGGCTGACATGAGTACGATCTAATGTAGCAGCTGCGTAATAGCACAGCGATCAAACGCGAGTGAAAACAAGGTACATATGAACAAAGTTACAGTGATGGGAAGTAAGAGAGGAAAAACTAGGCGAGAACAAGTTTCCACAGGTAAACGATATCAGGGTGTGGTATTATATCAAGATAAACGCACGTGGGTGAAATGGTTTGTCGCGCGCGTGATTCGAATAATCATGTTGTTACAAGACCATTAGGAAACTCAAAAATCATTGGAGCCGGACTTCGGCAACTTTGACTTCTTTCAGGCTATCTAACTTACGGTTGTTACGTCAAAAAATTTCTGTTTTCTATTTGACGAGGGTCCCTGTTCTGCACCAGTGCAGATAGCCTTGCTGGCTCATTTTTCTTCATTATTAGACCCTTCATCCGAAATTAACAATTTATTACACCACCCACCAGCTTATTTGGACGTTTGTCGGAAACAATGTGCTGGATCTTTAATCCCACAAACCGCGAAGTTTGCTGGATTACACGGTCCCTTGTATAAGCGAACGGATGCGACGTGCGTTTCTACCGTCCCAGTCGTCAACGCAAAACGCGCTCAGTCGGTCAATCGCGAAAACGCGCTCGTTCCTAAAGGGCTTAACCCAACCATGGTGGCCACACGGCTACGATGCGTTGACTGACGGGAGTATTGTAGCTTCTGCGCACGGTCATCAACAGAAATTCAGTCCACAAGGCATTTGGCTGGCGTTGGAGTTTTTCCTCACACGAGGTCACACAAACGTGATCACCGTGGTTCCACGATTCAGACGTGGCCTGGTCAGAAAGGTGTTCGATCGACCGGAGCACAGGAACTAAATTTATATGCTCGTCCCCACGAGATGTAAACGATATACAGCAAGTCGCTGATGACGGACGAATCAGTCTCCAATTGGCCGTGGATCGCCGTGGTGTGGTTGTTTTCAATGATCACTTCCGCAAGTACTGAGAAGAGAATGAACAGTTTAAAGACTTAATCGATCGGCGGCTTCTACAATACGCACTGACACTTAACAATGCCAAACTTTGCGAGCAAGACTGACATTTATCAGCAGCTAGCAAATGCTCACGTCAGTAATCCGTTGATGGGTGAGCTTGTAATATCTTTTGGATGGTAGTTGATGAAGTATTAGGGGTAGAATGAGACACGCCTATTTTTCTGTGGGGAATAAGTTTGTTTTGGTATGCAAATTTTTTTTATAAAAGACGCTAGAGGGATCGCGATAAACTGTTAACGAAATACGTTGACGAGGAAGCTGAAATTTTTAATTTGGTTGACGGAAAGAGTTAGCAACGAATGAATAATGAAAGTGCATAGTATAAGTTGTAAGTCATTTTTTATTGACTTGCGCATTTGATAATCCGTGGAATAGTTGTCGATAGCCGACGTAAATATGACAATGTACAATCATCACCCTGTGGAACTGGGAACGAAAGATATTCAGCATCACTGTGGGAAAGTGAGCACGACCGCAGTTGACGATTTTAACGCAAAAATATTAGCCTAGGTCGGCTTGATCTCATTGTTGTATTTACTGTTCACAACCATCTGAGGTAGGCTGGTTTGGTAGTATCGCAGCGAAGGAGTCAGTTAGTTCATGAAGTTACATGAACCACCCAGTAAGCGGACCGTCACATGATTTACGCGGAGCAAAGTTGTTGGAAAGGACAGGAGGCAAAATGCCCTATGAACATATCCTGCTCGAGGCACTGACGTCTATGCTCAAGAGTGAGCCTACTTGCACACGGCACTCACGACGCCATAGCGGCCGATCACACAAAAAGCAATCAACCCTCGGCAGCATCGTAAAAAGTATCTTATTAGACATGAACTGACCAAACAACAGCTCTTGTGAAACGCACTTTAATGGACGAATTATGTGCTCCCATATTCCCGATCGGTGACTAGACATGAGGGAGACCGAGTACCCGATCAAAACCCTATTCTGATAATATGCCCGAAATTTCGTTTTGATTCCAAGACTTTATTAGTTCACACACTGTATTCGGTATTCCAGACATTGGCGCCGTCATAGCAGTAAACTTTTTGAAGGCACCCGCGACGAACAACGAATCGTGACAATGCATAAAGAAAAAAGTTGGTATCCAAGGTGTGCGCAACCCCGATACGAACGGTTCGAATTTTCAGACAAGTAAACAAACAAGCTACGACGTTTCTTGCTGGCTCTACCGTTATAAACATAAAATAGCCCAAATAGTATACACAGACTATAGTAGACGGGATAGTTGTTCATAAGCCTGTTGACAGTGGGAGGAGTTACCGGCTACTGAAAGGAACGAGAAAACCATCGTTCGTAAACGAAGATTGTCTAGTCACGCTTTTACAGAATATTTGTGCCTTAAGATCTGGCAATGGTCGTGTGGAATTTTGATGGTGTGGTTAGCACCAACATGAGAATACACCGCCTTGATGAGGAGGTTAGTTAAAAAGTGCTCCGAAGACAAGATGTCGAGATTCAAAGAGCAAAATACCTAAATGAAGGCCACCTCCAGCCTGGAGGGGTCCGTTAATTATAGCGGGCCTCAGCTGGTATAAAGAACATGCCATGTGCCATAACTGACTAGGTTGTGAGCAATTCACTTTCGGATTTTACTTCAAGCGATTCAAATGAACTACTGTGACTATTCGCATCGTAAGAGCAAACGAACTCAGTTAGCTAACCGGACAGCGCCAGAAGCGTTGTTGAATACAAATGCAGAAACGGCTTAGCCAACCGTCATCGTTCACAGTCAGAACCGGAATCAACTGACTGAATGGGGATAATAAAACCATATGACAGATTACAGTACTAGTGACTGTTGTCCGTGCCGGATTCTCTAAACCACCATTTTCGTCGACTTCGGTAAAGCCGATAGCCGATGTACGACTACGCTAGACTGATTTGACGATCTCAACGGTCAAACTTTGTAGCGAATACGCAGTCGTCGTGAAGACTCGGGTACGTTCGGCAAGAAGTTCTACCTTCCACAAGTAGGAAGATGTCACAGATTCCTCTCCCATTAGCCACATAGTTACTGGCTTCGAACATAAGCAGGACCGTGACATGGAAGCGTGCGGATGGTTGCATGTTACTCATAATGGTACATTAATTTTGTCACCTAAGCTGGCCTGACCTAGGCTCGATGAGGCAAAACGAAGGACTTGGCTAGACCTGCCGCTCAACACATGCGCCACTGGAGTCAGTGACAAATTAGGACGGCTCCTTTGTGAAGCAATCAAGCGGTTCATTGTTCTGTAATCAGACAAAAACACTAAACACAGATACCAAATATGGAACGAGTATAAACCTGAACGATAAGACACTGCAGCAGAAATCACTTCATGGTCACCCCGTCGAGAAGTGGGCCCGCACGACCACATGTCGGTGGAATTTTATTGGCCACTGCCAGTTAACAACTACCCACCGACCAGAACGGCTATAACCATCATTACATATGCGGAAGCACTCACCACGACGTCATGGTCACGGTTGCGACAACGTATATCGGACCTCATTGACTTTACTAAAGCATTTCATGCATATTTTCTAGAAGAGTTTTAGAGGAGGATCTCAAACTTCAATCAAAAAGACGCCGGGGGTTTCAGTGGAAGACGAGAACAACTATCCAGTGTAACTAAGTGATTTTGGGCAAAGCAGTTTGACGGGAACGTAATGGTAGGAAATACAAAAAGGAATTGTTGAGGCAGCTGATCCAGAGCACTAGTGCTCTATAACTAGTTCATGTTCGTGCACGCGCCGGTCGAACAGTTGTAGCTTTGAAGAAGGTCGACTTCACGGGTGGTTTACCCACATTCAGTGCACACAACTTGAAGGTTCAAGGAAAATTAACTATCCCTCTAGCCACCACGATGCATCCAACGATTGATACACGGGTTCGAGGCAGAGACCCAAGGCTCCCGGATTCAGTTGGATTTTCTTGCTCAGTGTCAAGCGGGCGTCTGTTGATCTGAAAGGCAATCATTGAAAACAGGGTGTAGCACCGCTCTTGGGGATTACAGTAAATACCAAGAACAGAGTAAGATTACTTGCATAATGGTTTTTTTGGTAAATGAGAATCAAGCAAAGCTTTAAAGCGATCTCTAGAAGCGCTGCTAACGACCTCAGAAGGAAGACTGTTCCAAAGGTTAACAACCCTGTAAGAAACGAACTGCTGCCTAAAGAAGGTCCGAGGAACGAGGTTTGAAAAGCTTCTTGTTATGTCCTCGCCGGCCGTCATCATTCGTTATGATAAAGAACTGTTCAACGAGACCTACCTCTAAAGAAGTGTGTGAGAATTAAATCACCGCGGAGTCGTCGATATTCAAGTGGATATAGATCAAGAATTTCAAGTCGAGACTCGTACGCGACATTTCTTAAGCCCGTGACTAGTTTGGTAGCCGCGCGCTGGACACGCTCAACAGCTAATGTCTTTCTTCAGGCCGGTATACACGACCTGATTGGCATACTCGAGGAGCGGTCTTATATAAACCTCCGTATAGCGTTTGAAACGCTCTCTTACCTATGCGGGGGAAATGCGCTCTCATTCTAAGGGCGGCAAATTCCATTTTAGCCGCTATCGCATGGTGACATATGAAGGATAAGTTAGACGACATTCAGATGTCTAGAGCGTTCTACAGATCGATTTTCATTATATCTACTGTGCCGAATGCACTAGGAATCACGAAAGCATTGCCAGAGTCTCCACCGAGTGACATGTGTGCGCATTTATTGTCATTTAGTGGGAGACTCCAATCGTCCGACCAGCGCTTAATCGCGTCAAGATCAATCTGTAATGCACTGGGATCAGTGGCATTCCAGATTTTTAGGTCATCGGCATATAGGAGGGCGTTGCTGGAAATATTTCCGGAAGGTCATTGATGTAGATCAGAAATAACAGAGGACCTAACACTGACCCTTGAGGAACTTCCGCAGAAAGAAAGAGGAAAGAGAGGGAGATCAACGAGGTG
>LOND01021041.1:0-17055 GCA_014220965.1 Paragonimus kellicotti
CGAACGTGTACACTCATTTGCACGGCTGACATTGGGCAATAGTACGTTGTTATTTGCCCTAGTGGCACGTCCCCAGTAGTGCGTACACACTATTCCAGTAGTCGCTTCTGGTCCGTCGTCTTCCTGGCGTTGAGATCTGCTCCTTTAGTTCCCGAATGTACGCACTATACTACTCACAAACGAAGCTGCCTGTTATACAGCATTAGAACTGCCGTCTGAGTTCTGCAGGTTGATTCGCCTAACTGGATTACAAAGATGGAATGCATTCAGTATCAATTTTATTTATTTTGTCCCTTTCTGCTTATTTTGGCATTCACCGTACCTCGATGGCAAACTTACGCCAGGATCGTATTCTCAAGGTCGGTGGACTAAACTACCAGTAAGCACGTATGCACCTTTGTTAGAGGAAGTGGTACTGTGATTTAGAGGCTTGTTGCCACAGGTTGTGTTACTTTCCGGTCGTTGTTTCTTGGCCAGATCTAGTTTTTTCGGCCCGCTCTCTATTTTTAAACGACTTTCGTGTGTTTCAGCAGTGAATGCAGCTCATTCAAAATGAAGTTGAAAAATGTGGTCATATTGGTGTTCGTGACACTGACTTTCATCCCTACGACCTTACACTTCAATCAGAGTTACTTTTAACGTTTCTCATTAGGTGCTGGCGTATTGTCATTATCTAGCTCACGCGTGGCCAACTATATAACGTGGTAACAGGGCCAATTGAAAGCCTTGTTTCTGAAAACGCTATTGATTACGATTTGCGGGTGCGTGCATGTGTGTACGAAGCGTACATCAGTTTTACATACGTTTTCTCTCGTACGCGACAAATCGTGAGAGCCAAGTTGCCCAGCTCCTTATGGCTTTCCCAATAAAAAAAACCTGCCGGATTTGGGGCTACTTATCCATTCTCATCACGGTTTGAAAATGGTATCAAACGTACAATGTTTTGCAGGCGATTGAATGCATGCAGCGCTGATATTAATAATGTTCCATGTATTTACAGTAAAAACAGTCTAGAAACTTGGTAATCACGAAGTGAGAATGCCAATCAAGAACGTTCGTTTAACGCTCGGGAAGTCAGTGGCGTTCTCACTTCATTACGTTTTCGATAACTTGGATATTGCAGCTGTGTAGCCTGCATGTTTCTTCTCACAAAATGTTTTTGGCATGTCTTAAAAACTCTTCCTTATTGCGTTGAATCTCATGAACTCTGGACTTTGCTTGCCAGTTACTCGTTACAACTAGTTGAAGAGCTGCTTTAGGGTTATGGCATTCGCGGAATGAACAGGCTGATGTGTTTAGAATCCAAACGTTCGAAAGGACCTCTCAGTGAGCAAATGTTAGTGTTCTTGGTTCTGTTATTTTTGTATGTATTCGTTTCAGACCTTTTCCGTTCCCATGGTGTTGCAACATGAAGGTCACAGTCGAGTGGTCATTGGTGTTGAGGTAAGTCGTATTGTGCGTAATTTTGCGAAAAAAATACGTTTATGTCATTTTTGTTAGTCTTACGTTTTGAACTTACAGTGCGACGAGTAAAACTTTGATTTCAAACATTCGACAGTGTTTCCCATTTTCCACTTGACCTATCAATGGACGACTGAGTTTTACCGTTGATCTCCCCACTTATTAAGTTTCGCAATGGGGGGTCGTCGCTCAGTTTGTTAAAAGTTTCAGATCCCCCTAGTGAATGCGCTTTTCGACAATTCGGAAATCACGGAAGATTGCGTACGACGCCTCCCCAGTGAATGGTAACCCATCCGTGAACGAAATAATGAATGCTGTTGGAAACATTATTTTTTAAGCCAATGAGGCTTGATCGCGTGATGCAGTGAACAAAACCGAATACGTCTCCCTCAATGGTGGTCGAGCAGAACTGATAAGCCATCGCATATGGTCATCTTGTATGAAATTCTTTCTTCGTGTTTTAGTTTTGATCGCCGCTTTTGTTGTAGCCAGTAAAGTCTTGATGCATTGACTTTGTATGTAGGTGTGGTTCAAATCTCAATGATCTTCTTCGCGAATCACTTCCATTCCATCATTATAAGTCAGTCATCTCACTTTAATGCTTCAAATTCCGGTGAAACGCGGATCATTCTTGGTCATATTACATACCTCCAAGATATCCGTTTAGTAACAATGTCATACACTCCATTCGTTTCCCTGGTTTCCGTTGTCAAAGCTGTACTTAGTTACCTTCGTTGAAGTGACTTTATGGTTCGTTTTCACCTTTGCGACATCTTTTTATGTTTATATCTGGTGCGTGCAGTTTTTATTTTATAACTGTTTGTGGTGAGCCATTCCGGCTGACATGTTTGTTACTTGCATGTTGTATTACAAGCATCATACAGAACTGAAGCTCATTTTAGCGCAATATGTTTGGTTTTTGCTACGTACGGATCATGCACTCCAGGTTGACATTCCTTGGCATTCTTTTTCGTTTCACTCTTCGAAATTTCGATTCTTTTATTGGACTGTTTTGAGTAACAACCAGTTACGTAAGTTTTGAGACCGCGGCTGTTGAACATTTGAAATTTTACGGAATCTGACTACAACTCTGCGTTTGGCGTGTCTTGCTTTGGTTTTTTGTAACTCGATGTACGAGTTTACCGTGTTGCCCATTTTTGTACTGCTGGTTGTTTAACCATATGAAATCTCATGTCGGATCAGAAAAATGCTTTCTTTCTCGACCAATTAGCACAGTACACTAGATTGTTGGACGATCTTTTGCATGCAAATCATTTCCCTATGGAATTCTTTCCTCCGTAATGGCAAACGCATCATCGAAAGCCTCCGATTTGTCAAATTTCGTTTTTATAAGCATTCTTCAGGAATGCATTCTTACTTAATACATGATTTGTTTTAATTATCCGCGCAACTGATTCTTGATGAATGCGTACTGCAGATGCTTACTGACAATGTGCGCTAGCCAACCCGATCTCGATCTAATGTTGAAACTTCATGTGCCTCCCAGTACGCTGCATACTCCATTCTAACGGTTGCCACGTTTTATCCACAAAATAATTGTTCGATCCTTGTAATTTACAATTGTTACCGCTTCACATGTGTTTAGCCATTTTCTTGGTTACTTGTTGTTCACACTGTTTTCTTGTGTGTACTCAAGTGTTTTATTGATCTCTTCGACTTGTGTGAGATCCTGCCAGAATCACCTCTCATTGTTCACTGTGTTTGAATCGCCACATTGTTGTTGTCTCTGTCGTTACAGACGTTTGTTTCTTCGTTGCATTTTTATTACATCATTTATAAGCAACTGCCTATAACCTGTTATTTTGGCCGAGTTGAAATAAGTGCATTCACAGCACCGTTGGGAGAGTTCTAATAATTATTGGTCTTTAGCTAACATGAGTTTGTTTGTCATTTGTGACCTAACTGACACCGGAAAGTGGAGCAAGTACCCGCAAAATTCTAACGTGAAATTTTTTATGGGGCAATAATTACTTGCATTCACATCTTAAACGAAAGAAAAATATTGCGACTGGCTACACTTAGTGTCCGGTTAAGTGCAATCGGATGATGCTATTGCGCTGGCTTCGCCCAGAGTGTGAATGCTGGCCTACTTTGACTGTTATCTTCCATAGCAGACCCGTTGATTTTTCCATACGGATTTAACCTCATCGACTTTCGTTTCGTCATCCTTTACTCTAGCTTCCTATGGAATACAATTGCTCTTCGATACAATATGTGTTCATTGAAAATCAACTGGGCCTTATTTACTCGCCCGTGGATAACCACAACAAACTGCCGCGTTGTTGACGATTACGTGTTTGGAGGTCGAAACAAAATGCCGTCCAGCGTTGTTAATTATTTCGTTAGAGTTAATTAAGTCGCAAACGAAATACTCACAACAAAATGCTTAGAAACTGGTGTGTTAAATGCGTAGCATGTTAAAATGCTACTCTCTCGTGACAAATTGTCCTTATTTTATACAGCACCATCGGAATACTTCAACAAATTTCACACTTTACTTTTGATACTCTCAACTTAACTATAACAACGCTTCCGCGAGCGCTTGCCTAAACCTGAAACAGTGATTCTTCGCAGCAAACTTTACTAGTAATTCGGTGCCATTACTTCAGTGTCGTGCATAATAAAAAACCATCGTTTTTGTGAATGCAATCTGCATCCTATTCTCTTCTTGCCCAGTGATTGAACAGTATGCGATTCCAGGTGAGGGTTGCCGCTCGCAATTGTAGAAAGTACTACTGTCTTTGAGACCTTCACAGTTGTCGCCACACTAACCCGACTTTGCTCTGGCCTGCTCACGCTTTAATTAACTTATAATGCGATGTAGGTAAGTGTTATTCATTTATTTCAACCACCCGGACAGAACGCATTATCAGCAAACTAATTGCTGCACAAAAATGTTCCGATGGATAAGTTATTTTACTTATTTATTAGACAATGGTTGGAAAATATTAAACAATAAGGTTGTGTTCCATAAGCCTCTGACGCATTAATCGAAGTTAAATTCCTGCAATTCGTCGTACTAATTTCACAACCTTGACGTAACTAAAAGGTCTGATCTCTAACCCTGGTATCTAAAGCTTTCTCAGCCAAACCGAAATTATACATAAAATCGTTGCTTATTGTTACGACCCCCTGATAGAGAAAGACAAGAACAAACACAAAGACCACGAGCAGTATCTCTATCACGAACGAACGCAACGATATTGCAAACTGCACGAAAACCAGAGCGCAAATATCGGAACCCAACTCTCGCAACTTAGATCCCCAACAAGTAAGGAAAAGACGGCCTTCAAACGAGCTTTATTTGCTGCTCCAGCCAGAAGGCAAAATACCGATTTACAACGTCTGTATTTATAGGTTTCGGGTGACCTTGCGCCTAGGCCACCCAACGGACCAATCAGAGCTGAGCGTAGCTTCTCGGACGTTCGAGAATTCTGGCGGGCATTCAAATTCTCCAAAAATGGAAAATCCATTTTTCTCGGCAAATATGGCGAATTTTTGGGAAAAAGTGCCTTTTCCCAACACTTATATTTTTCCTTATTAATAGAAACTTAAACGTACATGTGTAAATGTAACCTGTTTTGCCATCTGACGGCTTCTGGCAAAAAGGAAGTACTTCAGCGAAAATTAGTTCGAATAAGGTATATTTTGAATCACGTTCGCACCTTGTTGTTGGCACATATGTGGAGTTGAGTTATATGCAATGTTCTGCTTATACCTTAGTCAACTGGAAACGTGAAAGCAACGTGTAACAATGTGGTCGTTTTACCCCGATAGGTGGTATTTAGCGAATTAGAAGCCCATCAGCACGTGTGACCTTATCGCTTCTAATCAGGTAGGTCGTTTTAACAGATGCAGACGGGGAACAGGATTCATGCAATGTTTTTAAAGCTTGGAAATGTTTTTAAATTTTGACGGATTGTTTTCCGACGCGGGAAAAGTTGGTACTTGAATGTATGATACGCTTCTGAAAAAGTCTAAAATTCGGATTGTGCCGTTCACCGCCGGGGCTTACCACAAGGAGTATGACGCTGGTTGCCTATACAGAGTTGTGCACATCGGCTACCTAAAGCGAACATCGCACACGCAAGCGTGCGTGGTACAGCTGCCATTTCTGGCTGCCCACGAGCCCGTTATGTAGCCTTATCGCCACTCTGACATCTCTTCGCTAAATGTTCTCGTGTTACACAACCGCTATTGTATTTACTCTCAATCACTAACCTATATATGCCGTTCTGTATAGTGTTAATCAACTCCGGTGACCATTTGTTCATAGTCAGGCGGAACACCTTATTTTTTGTACGGAAATCTGCATTATTTTCACTGAGGTGCCAGAGCAACAAACCACCGTTACTTTTCGTTACAAATACCTTTCGGAGTATCGTGGTAAAACACTTACCCAGGTTTTTGAAAGAAAACTATCTAACCGATTTTCAAATAGCCTCCTAGATGGCTTGTACTTGTAAAGGTGCTGTCTTTTACAAAACAGGAAAATGTGCCCGAAAAAGTTGAATATACTTTTGTTGCAGATGACCAACTCCAAAAAATGGACTTATAAGGGCGGGCGTAGTGTGGTGTTTGCCGTCGGAGTTGATGCCAGTGGATTTGCTACTGTCATTATTAAAAAGCTTTTGAATATTCACCATTAAGTTGTGCATTTGTGCACACTCTTTATTTGCCCATTCTTACGTTGATGTGCAAAAAACAAACGCAGACTTTTCGATTGGTATGAAACGTGTGAATCTCTGATTGTAACCTTCATCGTCAGTCGCATCTGAGTCTTGCAGTTGTGATATTTATGCTTCCAGATTTTCAACGGACGCATAGAATCTTATCTTTTTTTGAGTACTGTCAGTTTTAAAACATTGGATAACCCTTCTGCCTGTTTTCATAAGGGTGTCGCTCCACCCACTTGACTAGTTCCTAATGGAGAGGACATTTTTCATCAGAAAATGAATTTCTTGTCAACACAGAATAAGAGTCTCTCTTTGTGCAAGGTTGAATACGCACCAAGTGGTTTAAAAGCTAATCCACCAAATCCGGATGATTCTTGCACAAAATGTGAGATTTTTGCATTCCGGTTTACACGTTTCGTTTGGGGAGAAAGTGAACTTTATGTGTTGCATACGCACATACCACTTCGTAGCGTTAGATTTTTGTCTAATATCTGTTGATACCCATTATATTTTTTCTCGGTGTCCTATCTCTATGCTCTCCTGACTACGAGGTGGATGAAACGGAGCAACCCACTGCATTGATTATTCTCGATCCGAACATTAGCGTGGACGCTATGCATCAGATAGCCAGAGCAGCCGAGTATTCCCGATCACCTGACCAGTCTGGTGCTCTCGCCCGTCTGTCTTACTCCAAACACAACTGGTTGGATGTGCTGGGGAGCTTGCGTATCGACGCATCCGAAGTGAACCATCTCCAGTATCAATTGTTACAGGTGAATGGATTAATCGAAACGGAATTGGACCTTCAGGTATGTTGGTTGTCATACTCAGCTGACAGCCAATTCTCAGTGTCCAATTTTTGTCGTTCTGTACATACCAGCGTGGCTCCTGCTGAACGTTTTTTGATTCTTGTGGGCACGCTATCTTCTTTAAGTTCAATTGTTGAAGAACTTATCGCATGACTTTAGCAGTGTGTTAGGTGTAACTTCTCGGCTGATTTCTACACGGCTTTCACTGAGCTTATTTTCATATTTTGACGGATGTTTTACAGCTATACTTTTTCGGAGAGCTGTCAGACTATCAGCGTATTGCTTAATGCATTTCGTGTCGAAGGATCTTCTTTTGTTTGTCCATCCCTTAATAAACCATTCAGTCTCACAGCACTTTTATGATTAGGATGACGGTCTTAACTCAGTGTGCGTAGTTTGATCGTCTTAATCAGTTTTTATGGCTTTTACATAACCCATGAATTCCGAATCCCCAATCCTCATAGCTTGCGTGTCGTTGTACTAACTCACTGACCGCCTGGTTTTTGTTGAAGAATAACGTTCGACACACTGCATCTCCGTTGCAATGTATTTGGTTATTGCTTTATAGTTTTTGAAGCTCTTTCTACATTATCGTTTCTGTTATTGCCTTGTTAGGTTGCGTGAGTTAATCAGACAGTCAAACTGGTAGCACATAATCTAATTACTCGTAAACGAAAATAGTATGTTGTGGTTAGGTTTGTTTTCAGTTAGTAATTACTTGGCTGATTGCACCATATGTTTGTCAGAATGTTTGCAGAAGTTGTGTACTTGCATGTTTTAGCAAGTGAATGTTATGGAGCAGCCTAAGCAGTATTTATACTATTTTCGCCCTGTTAATTTTGCTACGCGCTAACAGAGATAGTTTGAACATCTAAGTTCACCTCTTTTAGGCGTACGTGGGTGTAAACAGTGGACTTCAATTACTGTTATACAACTACCCTAAGTTGTTTATTGAAGTAAGAGAGATCATCTGCCGACAATAAGCGAGCGCACTGCTTTGAATCCTTGATAAGATTGCGTCTCTGTACATCCCATTATACGATGAATGCTGAATTAACAGAGTTCAAAGCACTGTAAGATGACATTGACTGTACCTTCGTAGTAGTTTCTAATTTGTGCCTCAAGAAATACTTACTGCCGGAGTCTACGATGACGGTTGTCGTCATTGTTTGTGATCTGATGCATTAAGGCATGGGACAGATAATGACTATCAATTTTCGCGAATTCTATGTCGATTTTGTCACACTGAACACTTATTAGATACCGTTTTCACTTTATATATTTTTCGGAATCAGATTGGTCTTTCTCAAGCCATGTTGTAGCTTGATCAAAGATGGATTATAGTGCTTTATACCCATTTTATTTCGGTGGATTTTGTCCTTAAAATTTCGTCGTAAGGCGGATAAGTTTCGTTTATCTGGATGGGGTCCTCATGATCACTCAAATCGCTGGTTAGAAACGCTATCCGAGATGACAGTGTGCCGCAGTCAATGGCGTACCTGCATTCCTATCCATTTCTAGTTCTTCCGCTTAGTCTTGTTTTTGTTAATTCTTGACTTCTTAGTGTTGTTTTTATAGAACATTCCCCGTCACTGTTGAGATGAGCGCCGACGCGAGCCGCAACACCTTACGTTTACGCTGAATGCCCTTGTGATGATAATGATGATTTGGAAGTTAGCTGATGCCAAGATTTTTCCTCGACATAATAATAATAGTAGTAGTAATAATAGTAATTCGCAATGCAGTGCTTTTGGTCATTTGTGATTCCCAGTGGTTTTACTTTTTTCATTAACCCTTCTCCACCATGGGTTTCAGGATGCAATGGTCCCGGAGAATATAACCATTGCGATCTCTTAAGATTTTCGATCAACGTGGCGCAAAACCGTTAGGAATTCAGTCCAACTCCGTCCGCCGTTGCGCAATTACCATTTTGGCTTAATCTTTATCAAAAACCATCGGCACAATGCGATTCACATCCTCATGTATGCTGTTCACAACCTGATTTTTATTTATTTGACTGCAGTGGGTGACTACTTCTCTGCCATTTCCACTGGTTTTGCCCTAACTCGCTTGTATTTATCACTTTTCGTTATTAGCCGGTTTCGTTTACGTCACGCAAGAATACTGTCAGCTGATTGAGTGGTCTATCTGTGATGCGTGATCGTTTTTCTCTCTTTCTTTATGTGTGTGTGTGTGCCTGTAAATACAATGTCACTGGTTGTTTATTTGGTGCTGTTGGTAGCTTACCCCTGTGTGTGTGTGTGCTGTTTGCAATGGACCATGTTTAGGTATGCTATCTTTGACTTTCATTCAGTATCGTCGTAGATGGGGACTGCTATGGACGATGCCGTTATGTAGAGTTATTCCTTACCAACAATATTATTCTTCACATCCACAATCGTTTTCGTAGCTATTTCTTGTTTGCCTTCGTCGATGATGGTTACGAAGAACACTAATGGGTTGTTAGTTGCTAGTTATTTGGCAATCGGCATTGACTGTGATACAGTGTTTTTTTTACTGCGGTGTAATTACCATAAAATTATGATAAATATTCCGGTTTAGTAGTAAAAGATAGGTCGTAGATGTTGAGGTTATATGCAATGAAATCTACGGGTCGGAATTCAACAGTAGGGCGGACACATCATTCAGGTTGTAAGTGACAGTATGATGGCATCGAATTTGGCTTTCACTGTTAGACCTTGTTGGTGGCTTTTATTTGAACAAACAGCTTGATCAGACATCACCAGTTATCTTTGGCTACGCATTCAGCCACCGGCTTTCTAATCCGTACGGTCATGACAATCTGCAGTGGTGTTTGGAAGGAATGTTTACGTAACGGACGTCTGATTGGCATCAGTATATAAAAAGACATTCTAGGTTAATTTATCTTTAGAGGCTGATCAATTAAACTTTCTCGATCATCGTTGCTAATCCGTTTACTCTCCGACACCACGGTTACCTAAACGTCAATACTGCTGATGCGCGCAACATGAGTGGTCGAATATTTTTAGCCGGTTTACGTCCTACACTTTTAGTAATCGACTTTCACTGTCTCCGTGTTCACCGGTCTCACGCGCATGCTGAGGTAGCGATTATTTACACTGAGGAACAGAGCGTCAACTTCAGCTCAACCACCGTCGCGTTTGCAATTGAACTCTCCGTCTGACACGAACAGATCAACCATGTTCCTTAGTTGAAGTCCACATAACTACGACAGTCTTTGGGGCACTTCAAGGTTGAGTTTGTAATCTGGCTCGTCTCCGTTTTTCAAGTCCATTCATTCAATTAATGTTCCCAACAGTGTCCTTTGTAAGACTGTGACTGCAGGATTGGTCGTCTATTGGTGCTAATCACTATTCCTGGCATATTGTCACGCATGGTTACACAGTCTGTTTGATGGAACACGTTCTATAAGTGTAGTTTGAGAAGCGAAACCACCTGTTGAGCATTTCGTACTGAGCTCAATGCAGCTCAGTAATGTTTTTCTTCAATCATGTAGTGGCCTGGTCGGTCTCCGTTCTCCCTGACTGTTGGGACAAATACTTAACTACCAATGTCTGCGTTCGATTGCTCGCCAAGATGGGGCTATGGAACATATTTGGTGGGGAGTACCTGGCGAATTTGTTACCTCAGACTGTAGGTAGGCGCAGACATGGTTGAGTCACTTACAAAAGATAGCCATACTGTTTCACCTATCGGTTTCCTTTGAAGACAAGTTTTTCTGTTACATATCAAAGTAATTTATTTTATTGTAGAAGGATTTCAGCAGCAAGAACGTGATTGGCCTAAATGGCACCAACGAATAGTCAGTCTTTAATTAGCGCATATTGTATTGGTTACGTTAGCCGGAGAAGCGGCACGGGTAAATCGAGGGGCCAGCGATTCAAACCCATTAGAACAGGATTATCCAGCAAAATTGTGTAGAGGACTTCGGACCCGAATCCTCATAAACAGTCAGAGCCGTATGGAATCATTTGACCGGTAAGAGATTGCGAGTTGTTAGAGGTGTCTATAGACTGGACGTCCCATGGAAGTGAGTTATGAGACCAATGCGAGCTATAATGTGAGAACGGACTTGTTTTTGAAAACGTTCCCGTTACTTTAGTGTCGCATATGGCTAGCGGACACAAGCGCACTCACTTCAACTCCGAAACACACCGTCATCATAGACAGCAATACATCAGTGGTTCACACTGATGCTTAACTGCCACACAACCAGAAGAAAAAGCAAACCCTCTATAGGAAGAGAGAAGAAAAAAAGAAGGGGACGGGAAGGGACCTAACTACTAAAAATAGCTACGTCTATATTCAAACATACAACATCAAGGTGCATGATTCAGGTCAGTCAGGCATTTACCAGTGAGGACGTTCACTATGGCATCCTGTGAGTGCTGCAGACAGTCCTCCATTATTTCGTCCATCGCAAAATTAAAAAATGGTGAAAGGGACAGCCTTGACGTACGCCGCTCCTGGTGCTGAAACTGTCAGACAGTTCACCGTAAACCCTAACCTGAGCTGAAGTCTGGGAATAAAGCGCCGACAGTATGTTCACATACTTAGTCGGTACACCCCTACGTCTAAGCGACTTCAATATTGTAGATCGTTCCACCGAATGAAGTACACGTTTATAGTTGAGAGATACTGCGATTTTAGCGGACGCTATACATGACATTGTCTCGGAATTCGGCAGAGTTAAAATCTGGTCAATGTATCAGCGCGAAACCCTACCTGTTCTTCCCCATTGTTTACCTCTGGAACCGCAGTGAGTTGATGACGTGTAGTGGATGTCAGGAGCCTCGTAGTTACTAAGTTGAAGCTAATTCCCCGTATGGTTTTCGCAAGAGCCCCGGGCTCCTTTCTTGAAATATGGGAACTATTATCGAGTGACCCCAGCACGGAGGGATGGTCTCCGTCGTCCACACAAGTTGAAACAACTGAGTCAATGCCTCTACTAACGCCTCTCCACCTTCTTTGAAAAGTGCCGGCACGAGATCATCTGGGCCAGCAGCCCTATTACGATTGAGAGCCGAAAGGCAATTGCGAACCTCAGTCTCAGTGGGTGGTTCCAAATCTACCGACCAGGGTGCTACATCACAAGTTTGTGGCGGCAACACAGATGCAGGAGGCCAGCTAAATTGACTCTCAAAGTGTTCCGCCCAACACTCTAACCTTCTGGACTTATTATGAGTGTGCCATCTGCCTCGCTGATAACTTCACTGACAGACGGTCGGCTGGGATCCAGTAACACAGGATAAGCTTGAAGAGTTTGTCGATGTTCCCTGAAACAAAAGCGGTTTCCATTTCCTTAACTTTTTCCACTAACCAAGCCTCACGATCAGCCTTTAGACTACGTTTCAGTTTCCTACGGATATCTCTTCTAGACTTGTTATGTGAACTACCAGGAGGAACCTTCCGTCTGGCTTCTAACAACTCCAAGGATTTCTCTGAAATCCAATGTTTGTTTACCCCATGTACCCCTGTGCCGCATGCTACAGTACCTGCTTTCTGAATGGCCTGTGAGATTTGAGTCCAGCAGCTATTAGGATCTTCGGAGTGAGTACCACTAAGGCAGCTTTCTAAGCTGGTTTGGTAATTATGCCTTACCGATGGTAAAGCCAGTTTCTCAACAGCTAATCGTTGCTGTCGGTGGGGTCGTTGCCCAGAAAAGTAAGAACAAAACGACAACGTACCAACGCATGATCTGAATCCAAGCATGTGCTCCAATAAGAACGACAGTCTTGAATGGAACCCCGCCACCTATAACTAACGGCTATGTGGTCTATCTGAGACCAGGCCTGATTCGGAGAAGGCGGGCGCCAAGTATAGCATTGACGTGCACGATGCCTAAAACCAGTGCTGGCTAAAAATAGCTTATGCTCAGCGCACAGCTGCAACAATCGCCCGCCATTATCCGGGTGATGTGATGCTATCCAAACCTGCCACCTAAACGAGATTCGGCCTCACCAAGGCGGCCGACCTGGGCATTCATATCTCCGGCCAGAACGACTATATCAGAGCCACGTGTCGACCGAAGGAGAGTGGCCAGATCCGAGTAAAATGCGTCCTTGACGCCGACGTCACTACAGTCGATAGGAGCGTAAGCAGATACAATTAATAAATTTCTGAGTCTCGCGTCTGGAGCTGGCCCTAAGAGAACCTGCCAAGCGGATGGAACAGTCTACTCTTAACAGGAATCCAATGCGTTCTGAGGACTATACCTTTTCCATCCTTACCGGTGGTGACTGCCCCGAAGTCATCCGAGGTGTATAACCAGTATCGGATAGACAATGCAGGTGCTGTTAGTTCCATACGTTGACTACTGTCATGGATTCTAGTCTCCGAGATACAGCAGACATCAACGTGCAACGAGTCTAACGTTCGTGCGAGAGCGG
The DNA here is from genome assembly GCA_014220965.1 of Paragonimus kellicotti. Classification (NCBI taxonomy): domain Eukaryota; kingdom Metazoa; phylum Platyhelminthes; class Trematoda; order Plagiorchiida; family Troglotrematidae; genus Paragonimus; species Paragonimus kellicotti. The sequence goes on from LOND01021041.1 coordinate 13,360, forward strand.
CCTGCTGACCTATCTGTTTTAGCGTGCGAACGTTGAAGGCACCTATATTAATTCGCATTCTAGGTCTAAGCAATGGACGAGGGAAGGTTGAAGCCTAATTGCAAGTGGTGGACCTTCCCGGCTGAGTGTTGCTAAGATTAGCTACACTGGTTGTATGATCCTGTAGAGTAATTATCAGAAATGGAGGTCGGGAGGGGCCTGAGAGCTAAATTTGATAGGACAGTGGGGAGGGGTCAGCAGTAGCATGTTTTCGCCTATCCACCCTGCTGTATGCAGCAGATAGGGCGACCCGGTTTATACTGTGAGATCATCATTATCATCATAAGCCATGAGCCTGACCAAAAGGTACTGTGGCTCGGGCTGCCGCTCACCTCAACAGTGACGTGGAATATCCTAGAAGAAAACGTTACTAAGAAGGTTGAAAATTAATAGAAGTCTAAGCAAAGAACTAGAAATGGTATGGATGCAGGTACGCCATTGACTGCGACACGCTGCCATCTCGGATAGCGTCTCTAACCAGCGGTTTGAGTGATCACGAGGACCCCATCCAGGCAGGCGACACCTACCCACTTTACTCAGTGGAGCAGTCAGGGTTCTCATATTTCGTGACCACGTTGTCGCTTGACCACCACGTGGTTTCACCCAACTGTTGGTGGTCTCAGTATATAATGCCCGGTACGGTAAACGCTCAGCTGGCATACGGAGTACGTGACCTAACCATCGCAGGCTGTGCAACGTGAGTAGTTGACCAATTGATCGCGCATCCCGAGCGTTCCGGAATACGCGCCGGCGAACTGCCGTATTGCTCACGCGATCAGTCCACTTAATGTGGGCTATTTGGCAGGAGACAGCAAGCTTGTTGATATCCCTTGCGAACAGGCCACGTTTCCGAACCATAGAGCAAAACAGAACGTACACAAGCATTATATACTCTTCCTTTCAGCGACAATCGAACGTCTTTTCGACGCCACAAGATGACGCAGTTTGGCAAAGGCAACTCGTGCCTTTGCTATCCTCGCTGATATCTCATCAGCAATATTACAAGCTGACGAGATAGTGCTACCCAAGTATGGTGAAACTGTCCACAGTCTCAAGCGGATTACCTGCAATAAGAAAGTAGGAGTGGAAATGCCCCAGTCTTGAAGTAACACTGCACTTTGAAGGTGCGAAGCGCATTCCATACAAACCAGCCCGGTCACTCACCTTGTTCAGCATGGTCTGCATGTCTTCGGCAGAGGGGCTAAGTAAGACAATGTCGTCCGCATACTCCAGATCGGTCAACCGAGCGCCAGGAAGAAGCTCAACACCAAGTTCACTGGACTCCTCAAGCGCACCCTCCAGAATGTCGTCCATGACAAAATTGAACAGGAAAGGGGAAATCGGACACCCTTGACGAACACCACTAGAAGTGATGAATGCCCGAGACAGCTGTCCATAAACCCTCACCCTGCTTGCAGAGTGAGCATACAGTGATCTCAACAGATTCACGTATTTCCCTGGTACTCCCTTGCGAAGAAGACAGTTCCAGAGAACGTTACGAGCAACTGAATCGAAAGCAGCCTTCAGGTCCAAAAGACCACGACCGTCGGCTGCCTATAAGAGTGCCGATGTTCCAAGATCCGTCGCAAGGTAAAAAATGTGTGACCGCCGAGGGAGTATAGAATTACTGGTTGTGTGTGGGCTGAGATACTGCCAGGACGCCCAGACCTAGACAGGAGAACGATTAGGGTTCTCAACCAAAGCCTTTGGCTCAAAAGCCTGTACCGCAAGGCAGCGGTTGAGTGGCAGTGTACGCGAAACACCCCCAACGCATTATCAAAGCACTAGAAAAGGACGATGACTGACATATTTGCTCTTCTCAGCGAGTGAGAGGTGGTATACATGGTTTTATATAGGCTGCATCGGTTATATAGTTCAGCGTCGTAGAGGACGTATAAACAAGTTTCTATCGGAAGCGGAGAAAATGATAGGTTGTTTGTATGGGTTGCCGTGAGCCCAACGATAAAGATTTTGAAACCAGGTGTCGGTGATGAGTTGAGGAAGGATTTATCAACCAACATGAATCCATACTTCAACAGTCGTTGAATAAGTGTCCATCACTCATTGGTGTGAGCACAAGTGAAAGTGAGCTTTCATTTGAGCTTTCCATTGATTGATTGTCGATTGATAGAGTGTTACACAAGTTCAAATACTGCCGGTTTGGTGAGACGAACCCGTTTGGTCTGTGTTAGGTAGACAGAACATTCGATGAAAGGAACCAAAATGTCCCTCCTTTATCGATTAGCCGTTAAGTTGGAAATCAGGGTGCGAAAGCATGAACCACGGCTAAGACAAGAGATGCAAAGCATCTACAAGATCACCATGAGATGACTGTCAACGGAGATTCACAGGATATACCGATTCAGCAGGAATGGATAATGTGAACCCTGAAGAGATCGGTAATTTCTGCTATGTGTGACCCCATTGGAAAACCTTCCTGGCGTTTTTGTGAAGTTCAAATTTGCTGTAGAGAGACAATGAGCAGTTAAGCTATGAGTTACAACCATAAGCCAACACCTTTTCCATGAGCGACTAACGCTGTCGTCAAGGCCATCACTAACTGCTTTATAATTCCTGTTTATTCGAAGCTACTTTAAGTATGGATTTCATTGGAAGAAAGTTTCAATTGCTTCTAAGCCGTCATTAATGTAAGAAAACTGCAACCCATTATTTGGGTTCGAAATTATTTTCAAAATGTACCCGTCTGCGTTTGTCTTGAACTTCGTACCTGTCCGAACACATCACATGCTCATTTAGATTCAAGTTCCACATACAGACAGTTTGTGGCAGCACTTCTAAGGTTTGGTTTAGTATCCGATTGCTCTCTGTTATCTTCAAGTCCGTTCAGATCTCTCAAATTGTTCTACGGTCTCATTTTGAGACTAATAAAGTTAAGGAGCCTTCACAAGAGTTTGCGGCGTGATATTGAACACTCGTTCAGTACAATCCCTAAACCAACGACCGCTTGATCTAGATAACAACAGTCCCTGATTTGAATCGCTCGTTCATGAATAGTACAGTGCCGTAGTTACTCTATACAATGTTTTATAGAGCTTACTAGTAGATTACAGGTGAACTCAACAGAGACAAAGTAACAAATACGAAGATCAATCAGAACAAGACTCAGCTCGTCGTTTTGTATAAATGGCAGTAACTTCGTCGGCGTCTTCAACTCAATCTGCTCTGTATTTCATAATTTTCAATTCAAACATTACTCGAATAAAAGCAACAAAAACATGGTGTCCCACCCGGTCGTACTAATGAGTCTGACGGGCACTTTCAAACGAACTCTGAGGTTCAGTTTAGTGCACTGATATGCAGAATCGTCACCACTATTGAAAGTATGTCACGAAGTATTGATAATGTAATCAATAGACTCGGAGTAACGTGACACTAAGAAAACAACTTTATTGTACAGTTCCATTCATTGTAAACCAACTTCAGCAATGCTGGCAGTGATTGCTATCTTCTCGTTCAGTTTATCATTTCGAACATGATGATCGGTCTTTTGACGTGCTCTCATTCGTGATTTCCTTACAACAAAAGAAAACTTCGCAAGAGGCTAACACCTAGCCTACTATCTCCAGTTGCCGAAGTAAAACATCAGATTATGTAAAATATTCGCGTAGCTGACTTGACTATAGGCATCAAATGGAA
>LOND01021066.1:0-11451 GCA_014220965.1 Paragonimus kellicotti
CATGGGCCCGATTGCCTTCGGTGGATTAATGGTCCATTCGGAACCACGAGCCAGAGAAGTTGTAATGACTTTACTCTCATTCAAAGCAGGGCGCAACACTTTAATGCTCTTCACGGACCATATAAAATCCGTTGCATCATTCTAATACAGATGATGTGGAGAGCACACAGACGGACTGAATCGGTATCCAATACAAGTTCTCATTCTACGAAAATTACTCTTCACCAATGAACGCGAAAAGGCAGACATCGCTTCCTCGCCGCGCTTGATTGTGTGTTAAACAGAGATCTAAGATAGTCAACTCCAGTCGTTGTAAACGAATCAAAGTTCGCCCCGATAGTATCCATAAACAGTGGAATGTTATCGCGACCCATCGTCATCATCATAGACAGCAATACATCAGTGGTTCACACTGATGCTTAACTGCCACACAACCACGAGGAAGAAAAAACTCTATATAGGAAGAGAGAAGAAAAAGAAGGGGAGGGGAAGGGACCTAACTTCTAAAAATTGCTTCGTCTGTATTCCAGAGGTTTGAGAATACGATGCGCCTCCTGAGTATGGATCCGACAAGGAAATCCAGAGTCCAGATCATAGGCATTACTCAAACGGTCACGCTGCCTAACCGAGTCGGATGAGCGAGCGGGCACAACACCGTTCTGTAGTTAGGCGAGCTGGCACAGATGTGGACGCACATTTCTGGTCCAGTCACGCGGCCCCGTCGTCTCAGTGTATAAGAGACACGGTCCACGAACAATAACACCTGGATGTTCGTACACATCTGCGTGACCGTGAAAGTAAACACTGGACTGGGAACCGACATGCGCCGGTGAGTGCAAAGTGGACAAAGTAAGAATACGGTATTTCTCTAACGGATTGTGTCAGCATGATAGTTTTTTCCCCAAACGATGGATAATAAAAAGTAGTATTCATTTAAAAATCACTAATAGACATCAAAAACCTACAAACTTTCCCATAGAATTTGATAAGCGTCCTGTTGTTTTTAGGCTCATCGTGCCATTTATGGACTGTGCGTGACGTATTATAGCCTTACTGTGAAAACACCAACTGTCGCTTGGTAGTTCCCAGTTTTGTGGCCTCGTTACTAACTTGTGTCGTTCCACTTTCTGTCAACATGTCTCCGCAGTTTTGGCTGCACAAAAGCATTTTCCACAAGCGTGGCGACAGCACAAGCAGCAAAGCAGTCTGGCATGTTGCATTGCTTTTCGAGATTATGGCCAATTTAAGTTTTCGCAGTGTTTGTGGACGTTTACTGGAAATCTTATGTTTGAGTTGACCTCACGTCGCAGAAAATAACTAGCAGAACACTCGTTCGTTGATGTGTGAGGTCAACCATTTCTTCGCAAATCGTGAACACTGCTCGCTGTAGCGAACTTTCTCATCAGTCTTTGAACTGCTTCACAAGTAACCGATCGCGTACCTACGTGCCTGGCATTACATTTACCAGTGGTCTGTTCGACAATTCCACCGGTGGCTGCATAAATAAAAGACAGTTCCATACGTTGTTCATTTGTTAGATTACAGTCACGTCGTTCACTCACTTGCGATCCAAGAGTGTGATCCAGTTCCAGCGTGATAAATTCATCCAGACCAAATTGCGTTTGGCTGCTGTCCGGCAAACTGGACTGAGAAGCGCGTGATTCAGTTTAGCACGTGACCAGAGTCAGACAGATATACAGACAGACAGACACACACACACACACACGCACGCCGAATCAGTCACCCCAGGTTCCACAAGCACGACGTGACTATAATGAAATGAACGTATCGATTCTAAACCGACCATCCGAAACAGCCACACTTACAGCCTGTGCACTCCTCGAGAAGTCAGTTTGCGCACGGAACACGATACTTGTAGGGCGTGCGTTACGCTCCTTACCTCGCCCCGCCCAGTTCGATCAGTACTCACATGTATCAACATGTTATCCTAGGTCGTAATCACCTAACCAAAACCCGTATGATGCGAATGTTTTGTGTCGACCCAAACTAAACAACCTTCGCATCCTGGGTATTTCCTTTTAGGACGAAGCAAATTTTGAGAGAGCAAAGCATCTCAGTCTGATCAACATTTTTGAACGAGCTGTACGTGACGGTCTCGATAAGGCAAGTTGCCCACATCACGGATGAGATGGCTAAACAAGGCATATTGACAGGAAGTGGAACGATACGTCTCAGTAACGTGTGTGGTCACGTAAAACGTCAACGCATTTTGCTAATAATCCTGGACTACTTTAAAGTCGACTGCAGAATGTTTGAAGTTGCTGAAGTACAGTGGGCCAATAACGATCCTGTACTCCAAGGAATAGTTATTTTATATTAAAGATTCCTAATGAAAGTTGAATGCTTCAAGTCCAATGGCACCTACCCGTCCTCATTGTACACATTTTGTTCTGTACTTGATGCCGAAGTCCTGAAATCGTATACTATGCAGGTTATCGTTACCACTGCCTATATTGTGCAACGGAAGGGAAAGAACATCAATCTTAGAGTGTCACCAGTCGCCGAACGTGTATATCCTAACGCCACATGTGCTGCGCAGGAATCATTCCATTTGCGGGTCTTCTGTTCTGTGACCCACTGAACTTCATGTACGCCTGATCGCAGGTGAGTAACAGGATGAGAACTAAACCTCTCAGATATCGCCCCGAGAATTCATTTTCCCCCCTGTTGGAACGGCACAATTTACTTCCAATGGTCCTTTAATTGCTTGTGATCTTTCCATTAATGTCAAAGTCTGTGTGGCACGTCCTGCTTGCTATCTGCAGTCGATTAACAGAAATATCCTTTGTAGTGATCGAAATAATCACCACTGAGTGGTATTTAAAGACGGTACGTGAATATGAGATGTGTAGTTTTGTAGTCATCTGCGAAACACGATGAAACACTAGTGTGTGAATATTTTCATGTTATATACCTTCTTCCGCTAACAGTATTTGTCAAGAACTTGGAGTACCTGTCAGAATTATTGTGGGCCTCTGAAGAACGCATTGCCAATATGAAGGTCAACAGATCATTAGTAGATCGGCTCCCACTTCTTGTCAAAGATTTAGTCCTTTTCGATCTGACGTCATTCCCACCTTTTTCAAAGCTTTAAAACTGTTAACTGACGCCCTGGGTGATCTGTTCTATTGGGAGCTTTGATTTCAATTATTTCCATCCTGAATGAGTTTGTAGATGACCAATGGGCTCACCAGCTGATACGATTGAGTTTTATCATAGCTTATGCATCTCAGACTTTTCACACTCAGTACGGGGTCAGTTAATTCGTGACAATTCTATAACGAATACTACTAATCGAGTGCAATCATGTATGAAACAAAATGCATGTTCAGGGCAGTTAATGTCCCAGGATACTTTGCATCAGGTGATCAGAATATAACAAGGTGTACGCGATCAATCGATTGAGCTACAACTGAAGAGAGAGGTTTCGACAAATTAAATTGGGGAAGAGATGGAAAACGCAGCAATGAAAATTATAGAGTCTTCATTTTTGCTAGCGTGAGCACAGTTGTTGTTGCACAACGTCTGACAAGGCCACGTCTAACAACAGAGTGAAGCTGACTTTGTTAGTAAGTGACTGCCGGCGCGAAAGAATTGTGAAATGTACAAACTACAAGCGCCAACAACAGAATAGATCCTTGCAAACTTCTGACTACCTGCGGTTTTGACCAACGAGTTGAGTGCTCATGATGGCCTAAACCTGATAAGTGACACCCACCGGTGTATTTAAGTAAACAGACAGGTTCATTCTTACTGGTGCAGTGTGTTCCCCGAGATCATTTGTTGGTGGTATCCACCTGTTGGTGGTCTCGGTGTGCAAGACGTGGTGCAGTAAATGGTTATTTGCTATGGGGACTGTGTGACTTGATCCTATACAGTGTTTTCATAAATTGTTCAAAAAAATTGCCTATGCGTGTTGGGAAAGGGCACTTTTCCCAAAAGTTCGCCTTATTTGCCGAGAAAAATGGATTTTCCATTTTTGGAGAATTTGAATGCCCGCCAGAATTCTCGAACATCCGAGAAGCTACGCTCACTCTGATTGGTCCGTTGGGTGGCCTAGGCGCAAGGTCACCCGAAACCTATAAATACAGACGTGTAAATCGGTATTTTGCCTTCGGGCTGAGCAGCAAATAAAGCTCGTTTGAAGGCCGTCTTTTTTCTTACTTGTTGGGGGATCTAAGTTGCGAGAGTTGGGTTCCGATATTTGCGCTCTGGTTTTCGTGTTTTGCAATATCGTTGCGTTCGTTCGTGATAGAGATACTGCTCGTGGTCTTTGCGTTTTTCTTGTCTTTCTCTATCAGGGAGGTCGTAACAATGCGGGAGTTTATAAATCCAAGTTATCCAAAGTTCGCGTTATTAACCACCACCCCAACTGGTATTTGCGAGTTGATGAGGACACAGCAAGTATGTGCTTACACGACAGGCCAGGCCTGTTACTACGTTGATTCATTAAACACTGGGATGGACAAATAGGTTAGAGGCGCAGAAGAGTTCGACGAGGTTGTGTACGTTGATCGTATATACTCACACAAATGGACAACTGTCGCGTTATTCTAAGTCCGAAAGCCACTTTCAAGTTGGCTGATGTTAGCGCCCTTGGAATTTGCTATTTTTGTAGTCATGTGTTAATTTTTCAATGAAAGTGAAGATGAGGGAATTCCTGCTTCTACATTTCTTCATGGTTGGCAGTCTACTTTGGATCGAAGGGCCGTTTCACATCCACAGATTGGGCTATTCGGTTCGTCCGTGTCATTGCCGACGCGACCTGCAACAAAACCCACTGCATCTGCTGAGGATAAAACGTTCACTTTTTAAGTGACAGATATAGCCCGTAATACTCAAGGGTTGTCCTTTTGCAACGTCGTTTGATAGATGGCCAAACGTGATTTTACTGAACAAACCGGTAACAGACGCGGCCCAATCCAATCAAATAACAACTCGAATACTTCCAGGATAGTACCTACATGTTTGCAAAAGTAATATCTGATATATCGACGAACATGTTGGTTTTAGAAAAGTTTAGTTCAACAGACATTTCTACTGAGGCGTTGTACAGCAAATGGAATGAATAACTTACAAATGAGTTTTGATAGTTCTTCCTCGTTGCTTCCTTCCAGTTCCCATCCCAAAACAAAATAGATCAGTAGCAATGTCGCACAACAATCACAGCCAACCATTTCCCCATTTGCTGTGCTCGCGCTCTTCTGAATTTTATCAATACTTCAGTAAACAGTTCAGACTTGTTGGAAGCATGGCACTGAACGCCATGTTCTGCCGAGTTTGAATAGTTTAGTTTATACGTTTCTCTTACCGCCCTAGCCATTTTGAGCCTTTTCACATTGAACTACTGCTCATATTACGAGTAGTATAAGCGTATTATGCAGGTAATCCGCTTGAGACTGTGGACAGTTTCACATACTTGGGTAGCACTTATCTCGTCAGCTTGTAATATTGCTGATGAGATATCAACGAGGATAGCAAAGGCACGAGTTGCCTTTGCCAACCTGCGTCATCTGTGGCGTCGAAAAGACGTTCGATTGTCGCTGAAAGGAAGAGTATATAATGCTTGTGTGCGTTCTGTTTTGCTCTATGGTTCGGAGACGTGGCCTGTTCGCAAGGAAGATATCAACAAGCTTGCTGTATTTGACCATCGTTGTCTCCGCCAAATTGCCCACATTAAGTGGACTGATCGCGTGAGCAATGTGGCAGTTCGCCGGCGCGTATTCCGGAACGCTCGGGATGCGCGATCGATCGGTCAACTACTCACGTTGCACAGCCTGCGATGGTTAGGTCACGTACTCCGCATGCCAGCTGAGCGTTTACCGTACCGGACATTATATACTGAGACCACCAACAATTGGTTGAAACCACGTGGTGGTCAAACGACAACGTGATCATGAGATGTGAAGACCCTGACTGCCCCACCGAGTAAAGTGGGCAGGTGTCGCCTGCCTGGATGGGTCCACGTGATCACTCAAACCGCTGGTTAGAGACGCTATCCGAGATGGCAGCGTGTCGCAGTCAATGGCCTACCTGCATCCATACCATTTCTAGTTCTTTCGCTTAGACTTCTATTAATTTTCAACCTTCTTAGTAACGTTTTCTTCTAGGATATTCCACGTCACTGTTGTGGTGAGCGGCAGCCCGAGCCACAGTACCTTTTGGTCAGGCTCATGGCTGTTATGATGATGATGATGATTTATTAAAACTGTAAAACTTTGTTGATATATATAATATATATATATATATATATATATATATATATATATAAGGTCAGCCTGACAGATGCCAACACGAATCAAGTTCACCAAATCTTTATGATAAATATATTGAAATCGTTAGATCATTTATAAGATTGCAATTTAATCAGTCCTCATGGCTGAGCCATGCGTATGAATGCTGCAGTTAAAGAGGAGTGAATTCAGAGAATGGATTAGAATTCAGAAACAAGAGAACCCGGATCAGTATATGCGCTACTGTAGATGGTGGGCGTTTTCTTGAGCTGGGCACCTGTTTTGCCGCGACCGTTCTAGTGTGCGCGGGCTTGTGGGCATTAGCGATAAATGGCATAAGCGAGCTTACTAGTGGGATTAATGCAGTTGCTCTACTGATGAGAAACAGCAGTGTCTGCGTTATTGTAATTCGTTTATAACCAACATCTTATCATAATTCGTGCATGTCTCAGCAGAAACTTCTGTTAATCCTACTTTTGCTTGTTTCATACGCTTATAACAATACAAAAAAAGACCAGCTACTTAGTTTGCCACTGGAAAGTGGTATGTGTCAGCGGTGGTTTGATCCGAGGTTAGTCGGAATTAACTGTCATCATGTTTCAGTGGGTGGGTCGCTTCCAGAGAAATGACATGGACATGAAAAGTGAACCATTGAACTCACTTTGAGATTCTATTTCTGGTCGACGATGTTTCCCCTCATTCGTGATGACCGGACTCAAACTAACCTAGGCGGGTTTGTGTACGATGAGTAAAGTGTTATCTTGTGTTTTTGATATTAATGCAGTATTTCAGACAATATGTCATTGGAGTCAGACCTGAAACAATACAAGAACGCTGTTTTTGTTGTGATGCAAACTAAACGTTGAAAGAATTACCTGCAAGTCCCAGTCATTCGAGACAGAGGCTGTCAACAAAACAATGAACTTTCATAAAAATTGCGTAATCGTTTCAGATCGCTTGATATTTCATCAGGATACTCTGCCGAGAACCCAAGCTTGTCAGTAAAAGGAATAAGTGTGCCTCGAATAATCATTACAATGACAACTTATCACATTAGCACGACCTCCACGCCGTATTTAATTACGGGATAGAAGTAACTGTTTATGTAACACTCAAGAGCTACCATTGGTTTAATTTTACCACAAACACTTCATTATTACGCGTAATTCATTTAAAACAAAGGTCCGCAACCATACGAGGATTTGCCCCACTATGAGCTGTTGGCTTTCTCACAGTGACCTCGTATATCTTGTTAAGTCCGACCCCACTGGTAAAAAAGGCCCTGATTGGTTAATTTATGTTTAAAGTGGTAGGGTATTTAATGAGCTGTTGAATTGAGTTACATTGGCGACCCACCTTTACAAGAGAGACCTACTCGTAATTTTTGCTTACGATCCCTGTACTTAGCTTTGTTGGTCTACAAATCAATGTTCAGGTTTGTGTGTATATTAAAAAGAGAGATATCTGACAACCATATCTCTTGATCAAGTCCTGATTTCCTGTTACCCGCCCCCAAAAGTTATGTAAAGAAAAGTGTTTTATGGTTTAAGACTTTGCCGTTAATTTCGTGAGCCCATTCTTTTTGCGTATGCTCTTCAAACATCAGCTTTCTTCTCGCGTGGATGCAAGCTAGAGATAAAACCATTTCAACCAAACAGGGTGTACTTTGGCTTGGACTACATTCTTCAGGACTACTGCAAATGGGCTACGAAGGAGAACCGAGTTCTCATTGAACATTCCATTTTTCCGTCGAAAAGTTGAATAAAGAAGACAGGTCAGGCTGACTGTATGCACGATTTATGTCCGGACAAATTTCGCTGCATCTTCACGAGTGCATTACTACACACCATTTATATATTAGTATGAGAAAACGAACAAGATACCAGAGAAAGTCAGTTGTCACATGCTGCGCACAATCATTGTCACTACCACGGTAGCGACAACCCTACAAACAGTTGTTTCTGAACGCACAACACGGGTTTGAACTTTCGGATGGCAACAGCTTCGGCATAGCGCAGTGTTCGCCTGTGTGACGTTGAGTAGATAACGCGAAATGCCGTTGTGGGATCGCATTGGTGTTGCGTCATTAGAATATGACGTGCAATGGATGATGCAGGCTCCTTGTTTCTATGCGAAACTGTGACGTCATGTGCTTGCGTGACCTGTTTCTTGACCCACTTCGGGATGTGCTCCATGACCCTATGCCGAAGCTGTTGCAATCCGAAAGTTCAAACCCGTGTTGTGTGTTCAGAAACAACTGTTTGTAGGGTTGTCGCTACCGTGGTAGTGACAATGATTGTGCACTCTGACAATTGACTTTCTCTGGTATCTTGTTCGTTTTCTCATACTGATATATAAATGGTCTGTAGTATGCACTCGTAAAGATGCAGCGAAATTTGTCCGGACATAAATCGTGCAATATCAGCCTACTGTCTTCTTTATTCAAATCTTTGTCAACATGATCAGATGAGAGTCAGAATACATGACACAAAAAGTTGGAACGTTATCATCTCATGAAATGAGAAACCCTGATATCAGTATTTGTTCGAGTACATCGAAAACCGAAAAAGCAGATGGCCTTTAAAATGTTTCAGGTGTAATAAACTACAGGGGCAACAAATTTTCTTTTCTTACTATTGTCGTTTACAAGTTAGCTTGGCTGGATTTCAACCCATTCACAAGGATTCTTTCGCAGTCTTGTCTTACAACGGGACGTATCATATATGTATATCTCGAGGTCACCAAAATCCTGGACAATATCTGAAGACTGCTGGAATTTATGCTTGTATGCAGAAATTGTTTAAAGAGCATCACCGAGACTGAGCATTCATGAGCCTTGTAAAAACACGGTCATCGACCTGCGAGTAGCACGTCCTCACAATATGCACGCTGTGTGCTCCACGGACGGTTTGGTAGAGGGAAATGATTGCTACCGTGATGAGAGTGAATTGAAGCGGCTTTCTGTTTGGAAAAAGTTTAGTCAATCAGAACCCACATACAAGCCGAAGCAGGCGGAATTTTGGTTGACTGGCGGCAACTTATCAAAAAACGGCGATCAGCTGCTACAGCTAGGTTGGTTGTAAGAAGTGGGTGATGAAAACAAGTTGTTCGAACCCGTGTCAGGTTTATACAACCGAGCTGCCTAAGACAAGGTTGTCGAACGTAACGGTGAATCGACCAATCAAAGCGCAAAACGCGTCTCGCAATAGCGATTCCTGAAGTAATAAATCACCTATTGATTATAAAGGTTTCATTAATAAAAAGGATATTGCAGTTCTAATAAATTAAGATTACTTAATGCAATTCAGACCACTGTTGTCTGGTTTTCTCTGCTTAGTAACCCATTACGCTGCAGCTAATTCGACTATAGTTAATCATACAGGAATACCGGTAATATCGTCGTCCATATCTTTTTCGAATGTGGGCGGTATTCTTGGGTGTTTTGGCTTGAGTTGCAGTTCGTTCTAACACTAGCCCACAAGTTGGGGCTGACTGATTTGCTTGTGAAGTAAGTACTAGCGACAAAGCAAGACAATACAGACTCAAATGAAAGCGTCTTGCAGAGGTCGTTTTAATCTCACTGTTATCCTGCTCATCTAAAAAGCTCCGGACAAACTGATATAGAATTAGTGACGTTACGAATTTATTCCTGTCCGTAAAACAAAACTTTCTGTCACAACTATATGACAGTCAGGTGTCTGCGTCTGTTACTGATGCACTGCTATCCAGGATCCTGGTGAAGTTCCATTTTCCCCAAGTTCTGTATAATCTGGCGAACCATTTATGCGACTTCAACATAAAAACATTATGGCTCTAGAGATTCGAGTGAGTAACATGATTAAAAGCTTTTCGAGATAATTGTTTTCGGTGACACAGTGTTAGAGATTGATAGAGATGAAACACGTGACGTTTTGCAAACAAGTATTTCGCGACCAAAAATATCGGGTGCTTGCTTCAAGGTTGAAGTGTCGTTCTGCTTTGAGTCTCCGTCTGTACTAACCACTTGGGAGTATGCTGGGCACTAACCTCTCATAATTTCCAGTTCTTTGTTTCAATGCACAGGTTAGTTTCAAAAGCTGGGCATACAACAACTTCATAAGCTACTGTAGCAAAGCTGATGATCGAATTGCAGGTAAGCTTTTTGTCTTTATAGCAGAACTTGGATCTACGCAATTGAACTCAACGATCTGCGATCACCTGAAGAAAGTGGGGCTCAATGCACCGAGGTGAGGTATACCAACCGAGTTAGTTTTGTGCACCCGGGTTGTTTCGTTCTGATCTGAGGATTAACCAGGCCGGCTTAAGCGAGGCGAGCAGTTAAAAGCCAGTGCCATTGCTTTCAGTTCCCCGGTCAGCAGGTTTATCATAGATACATAATGCAGATGGTGATTTATCAATATTCTCGATAATTCACCGTGAACGAATGGAGCAAACCTTTTCAGTCGTAAAAAAGCCAGTTATGCAATCACATGAATTTAGTAAAATATTCTAAGACTTAGGTTTATCAGACAATCGACTGTGATTTAATGCTTTCACTGGTTAAGTTCTTTTACCAGTGCATGTGTACCTAACGAAATGTGATGAGAAAATGTGATTACCGATAAAGATAAATGATGGTTGATCCGGCTAATATCATTTCTGGTTGTTTGCGTGACTCTCTGCGCTCATTTGACATTGACTCCGAAAGATCGTGAGGGTTTTTCGGCTTGAAATGCATGCGTACATTTGCATTATAAATACCAATAAGTCTGACCGAAGAATGCTTGCACATTCGGTTCGAAACACATAGTATGGTTATGGAGAACTTGGTCTTTTTAAGCACTTATAACTTTGTCAAATGACCACCGTGGCTGACAAGAGACGGATTAGCAAGAAGACGAGACTGGCTGTCAGCTGAATGTCACATATGATAAACAAGCGGTCGAAGAGAATGTGTATGAATGTTGTGTTGACTATAATACTGCCATGACGAACTGAAGTTAAGCCTGTGTGTGTTGTCCCCAGGTAAGTAAAAAACTAAATTATGTCGGAAACTGAAGCAATTAGCAATCTCCATCAGTTTATGCCTTAGTGGTAGCTTTCTGACTAACCTCCATTTGTTCAGTGGAAAAATAGTTCATCTTGTTTGTCGGAAAAAACTAAACTGGCTACTGAATATAAGAAACCATTGTATCATTCACATTAACATAAGTGAAAA
>LOND01021084.1:0-17399 GCA_014220965.1 Paragonimus kellicotti
CAATGGCTATAGATGTGTCTATTATCATTTCTAGTTCTTTTGCTTAGACTTCTATTAATTTTCAACCTTCTTAGTAACGTTTTCTTCTAGGATATTCCACGTCACTGTTGAGGTGAGCGGCAGCCCGAGCCACAGTACCTTTTGGTCAGGCTCATGGCTGTTATGATGATGAGTCAACCTGAGAGATATGACGATCATGACGACAGTTATTCACACCAGGCAGCCCAACAAATAAGAGCTCAGACGTAGTACAGCATCCTCGCTTTTAGTTTGCTACACTTGCCCGTTGCCATCTGGTACACCCCCACGAGCCATAAAATTTGGCTAAGAACCCGAAAACTTCTATTGGCTGGGACGTCCTAACAGTAATTCTAGTCCATATACAATCCTTAGAGTTTGCATGAGAACTAGCCTCGAGCAGAATCGACCAACAATCAATACAAACCACGAATCCTAGCCCGCTGCATCTAGCAGAATAGAAGTGCCAGAATATGCTACTACTGTTACTGCAGGCCATCTTTGCGTTGTGGTTCTTGTCTTAAGCATATTGTCGCGAATAGGCGATTACTAATTGTTTCTGCTAAAAAGTATTATAGGGACTTCTTAGTAGTAATCCAGCGCCGTTATGTCTCGCAGTGTGTAAATGTTGACATCCACCGAGTTGCATGGCAAACTGCCCTGAGTAGAGAATATGTTTTTCAAGCGCGATCGAAGATCGATGTCGCCACTTCGACAGTGATAAATTTTATAAATAACGGAGTTGATTAGGAAAGGAATGAAGGACATCATATCGTATACATTCATTTGTCACTTACTAATAAACGTTCGTTCACTCATCGCTGGTCACAATGCGAATGCATTCCACCCAGCCTACTTTTATTTGACACAGCCGCTGATTTGTTAACATTTCTCTCATCAGCCAGTCACCTGTTTTTTTTTATAAAGCTGATAGCAAAATTCATCTTTGACTTCATTCTTGCTTCATCTACTTGGTGCGTTGGCAGAATTGACGGACAATTGGCGCTTTCTCGTTCACTGTCTGTTATTCGTGACTAGCCCTTTTGAATGGACGACACAAGGTCGGTTATCGGTTACGATTTAGTCGCACAACGCGGCATCGGTCTTTTCGATTAGTGTTATCCAGCACTAACTAGGCTAGAGATTAAAATCTCAAACTCATTTAATAGGGGAACTCTGAGCACACTGGAATACGCTAGGCTGAACAAGGGGGTTTGTGATAATGGTATGATCTTGAACATGGATCTTGCACACGGCTATCCAACCAGATCAACGCCATAACTATTCCGATGCCTTATCTAAAATTTGTTACCCTGTTTTCACAGTTCTTGATTAAGACCGTTACTTGTTCGGATACCTGATTGCCTCGAATTTCCTCGCTGTTTGGATAAGCTGACCATATTAAGGCGACATACAACCTGCTGTGCTACACTGCGGTAGACGCTTGATTGTCTACCGTACCAGTGTGCACGCTAAAACCGTTTAATCACAAGTCAAGAAAAATGTCATGTATATACGGTGTAAGCGACTGCTAGGCTTGCAATTTGGTACAAGTGTTCTAACAGAATTTATGCACCCGAGGTCTTTCAAAGTCAAAAGACTGTCTTGGTCAACTCGTGATGATTCTGTAATGAATAACGTCAAGCAAATGCAATAATGAATGGGAATAAACGTACATTCAAGGTAGTTAATCCGAGGAAAATAGTCCACAGACACGTAGCATCGTAATAATAAAATACTGCAATCGGCTCAACAAACGACTCAGTAAACGTTGGTCAAATGAGGAGAAGGCGGAACCAATAAACATGTCAACAGTAGTTACATACGGTGTAAACATTCAGTTGGGGATTTGTCTTTTCGTTTCAGTTATTTCCTGCTTGCTGGTGGAAATGAAACTCACGCGTTCATATCATCTTCGTCGCTTTCAATGAAGACTTGTGGCTGGGTTTCCCTCTTGATTTCATTGAACTGGATACGAGTATGTCTGTGTACTAGTGCTACCAAAAATGACGTGCCTGCGCACACATGCAGCCGGTCAGAAAGTCGACTGGCCCGAAATGTTCTGCGAGAAGTGAGTATTTCTGTTTGTAAGGATGTATATGTTTATATCCCTTGCTTCATGATCCACTCGCACATCTGAATTTGCAGCTGGTCTTTCCACTCTATCAATTCAGTGGTGTTTCCGTACCAGACAGATGTCCATGGAATCCACGCCTGGACATGTACCGTGTTCAGGAGCAGATGAAATTGCAGAATTCTGCCTTTGATTGGGAATGCAAACGATGTGGGAAGCGGTTCTACTATGAGGACGCGCTGGATATGCACTTTCAGAGAAAGTATCCATCCACTCTTGTGACCGGTGCCAATGCTGTTTGTTTGGCCACGTGGTGTCCTGTGTTGCGATGTCACGTACTCTACCCGGACTTGGCGCTCGGTAGTCAATCGTTCTGGGACGAGGCGTTGTGTGAAGAAGCACAGTTTGTGTCACTTCGAGCGCAGTGTGAGGTTTGTGTTTTATTTCATTTTGAAGTTTCGTCGCCTTGACAGTAGATCCTTCCCGTCTGATTTATTGTCACTATAATTATATATGCTCATATAACTGAACGGACTTCACGAATCAAAGCCGCAATCCATCCCAGTTAAACTCTTAGCTCATAGGACAAAATTACACCTTCCGTCCTATAATATTACGCAGAACTGAATAATAGCATCCGAACGAAGCGACATCCAGGTCAGCAACTTTGGATTTTTATGTTGCTCTCCGTGCATCATGGGCGGAGTTTTTAATTGATACCACCGAGACAATTCTGTTTTTGCTATTGTGTTTAAGCAGGACGGAAGGCGAAAGTATATTGCGAAATGTCATTATTCCGTTTGCGTTCATCAGTCCCAACCGTTAAACATGCAAGTTATGTTCGTCATACATATACAGACAAACATTTACTGGGCACGCCTACATCACCAAGTATTACGTAATCACGACCAAAGCAAGCCGATAGGTTATCTTAGCCACTTCTGTGCACACAACGTCGGTTGATAGGTTCGGATAAGCATCACCTCGCAAAAACCATTTACTTCGAATTTTTATTGCGAAACTGCTTCTTAAATGGGCTTACCGAGTCGGCTTGGTGGCCTGTTATCATGAGATGGTTTTCGACCCGTCGTCATTTGTGGCTTCGCCAAAACAACCGGTTGTCTATCATGGCAAGTGATTATAATGCGTGTAGGCGTTCGGTCGTGCACCAAAGATAAGGGACGTAACTCATTCGCATGGAAGTCGCACGTAAGCTCTGTTTTCAACTGTCGTTTTTTGTGTCAATTACTGTGCATCAAATTGGTTAATTTTTTTAGTAGTCGCAGTCAGACAACGTGTATTCAAGGTAACTGGTTTTGTTGCTCGAAGTAATAAATGCTGAAGTTACGCCTCTCGGTCCACTGCTTCGTATGCTGACGATACATCTACAGCAACGCAGAATACGGCCGATGACGTTGGGCAAAAATCTTGAAGCGAGGAACTTTGACCTCTCTACTGAACAAGTGCTGGTGGTGTGTATCACGCTGAGGCAGGTGGATCATCTACACCGCCGGTTAGAAACTCCCCCAGATGTGACAGTGTGGCATAATGAATGGCGTACTTACACTCGTATTATTGTTGACTATTGTATTTACCGATGCCTAGTCAGCGATTCGGTTGATATAAATTGAACACCACTCACACTTGATCGCAGCTTGCTCATTCGAATAGGCTTATCAGCAAGTCTCTTTTGAGAGGAAGTCTATTGTTTGAGTCCACAAATTGTCGATATCCCTGTCATTAGCGAGATTTCGATTCTGAGCTGCGCCCTCATAAATTCACCATCCTGGCTATTACCTTTGAGCTCAAACAGAGACGAAACTGCGACCAAGTTGGAGTGATATCTCATTCGTACCAAACAACTTTCATATTACTTACCAGTAATCAATATGCTGTTCAGATGTGAATGCCACTCAGTGCTGAGAATGTATGTGTATATGCTGGCTTGCGTTCTATTGCCCAATTTTTCTCGTCCACTGCCCGAATTTTCAAAAACTGTCCCTCATAGTGTTTTCTTTTTTTAGGAAATGTTAGAAAAGTGTGGCGCTGGAATTCATAGCCCAAATCAAGATCTTCGGAGTAAGTTTTTGAACACAGTTACTAAATACGCTGAGGGTATTTCTTCGTGCGAAATAGTGTTGGTCTGTTTGTTACCATTCTGAATGGGTACGCCTTACCGTATTTCGCTATGCACAGCCAACAACATTGCTTCCCGACACGGCAGTTCGTTGTGGTACATAGCAAGATTATTAATTCTTGAACTGGACTGTTTTTTTAAAAGTTCTTTATCGTTACGCTGTGTAATGTTCTGTTCGATGACAGCTCACTTATTGTCTACATGTCAGACCAAAGGTTGGGCAGGTGTATGAATGTATCCGACCACCTCTGCTTTGCTTGTGATTGAGTTGAACTTTATCAACACGGGTTCATCCTCAAATGGATTACAGTACTAAGTAGCATCCGACATATCTGACATGTTGGGAATCTTGCAAATTGACTGCCAATTCCCTGCTAACTACACTGGGCACTCTTTACCTAGCCTTTAACTCACTTGTATATGACACGCGGTAAGTACTAGGCTTTTACTCTGCAAGATGTTCACTACAATATATGACATACAAGGTTGCGTGTGAGCTGGATACTACCAGGCTGCCAAACCTAGACAAAGCCGATAACAGCTAGCGAGTATTGTACCCGCAAATCTGTGCCTGACAGTCGGGCATCGTTTCGTTTCCACGATCGCCAGTGGTTAGTGGATGACTGCAAGATGAAGCCAGAACAGTCGTTTGCAAGTTAGTTTATGGACCTCATGACTCATGTTGCCCCTGACCAGAGAAGTTAAGGAGATGACAGTTAATCCATTTTGGCGACGTGAATTTTACTGTTGTTTAATTGACTTGTCTTTGAAGGGAGAAAAACTGATAATGTAGGCAATGCGAGTTGTAAAAAACGTCGCATTCCTCCGGCCTATAAATTAGTTGTTTGCTAGAAATAGACACATTGGTGTGGATTATTTGGATCTAGAAATAAAAGTTGATGGATAATATCCCACTTCTCCCTCTCCTTTTTCCTCGTCTATACCTGTTTGTTCATCTTCTGCACCTTAACTGTGTGGAATTTAAGCACCAGCATCGTGAGCTTCTGTGTTCGTGTAGTTGGTAATTAGGATAAATGGCTTTTGCCTTCAAGATGTATGCCTGTGTGCTCATATGGCATATAAGTTATGGAAACTAATATAGTCAAGCCTACGCAGCTTGGTTGTGCACCAGATGACCGTCAGCTGGATTCTGTGTTACGGCGAATTATCTGCTCCCTACGTCAAAAGTTTGTGGTCACCCCACCCCTAATATATTATTCATTGTCGAATTGACGACAGTTCTTTTTGACGAAAAACGAGAAATTCTGATTAGGAAATGCACTGAACTCTGCTTACTTAACTTATAGAGAAAAACAACTATACTGAGGAATAAGAAGTATGGTCGAGACGAACTTACACAGCTGCTTTATGCGCGGTAATTTTGCAACGGATCAGTACAGCATGCTTTCTGCTGTTTCAGTTTCACACTTCCGACGAGTGACTGCGTTCGTTCCAAAACACCCGCCAATCCGACTATCGAGCTGAACGTTTTGATATATTTGTGCAATGTCGGGATAACAAGCCTTACAAGCGTTCCATGGGGTTCACTTCAAAGCCATAATCCTGTCTGAATTGTGGTGTTGTCGTGCTAGTAAATTGCAGTCCTTTGTCAGTTTGAATAAATAAAGGACAACAGAAGGTGTTCAAACACAAATATGAGTCTTCGTCGTTCTCATTACGTATTAATTCAATCCTTGACTTTTTATCTTTTGTACGGTTCTGTTAATTACCTTGAGTTTGAGCGCCGGCTTAAGTTCGGAAGTCTTTCCTACAGCATTTGCAGCTGATGATAATACTCGCCATTTGTATCGCTGTGGTATTGTAGCGAAAAGTGGTCCAATAAAACAATCTTTATTGTCCCGTTCGCACGTTTCTTCGCCACCTGTGCACTCGCGTTTACTAACCGAAGTTCCAGTCCACAACGCAGTTTCCATTTAAACTTCGTGTGTACTTCTGCCTGGTTCTGTGCGTTTGGCTGACGTTACCTGTCGTGGATTTTCGCTTGCTATTTCCCGCCCGTTGATCCCATTTACGTAAATGACGACTCGTTCGGTCTCTCGTGTTGTCCGCTATGGAGTTTAACCATGTCTCACCATCGTGTCGAGATATTCCAGTGAGTGTTGGAATAATCGTACTTCCAACTTGGCTATCCATCACAATGATTTCCTGTAGTCTCTTTCGCCCAGTCTATATGACATTATTTAGTCCTCCCAGATAGCACGGATAACATCTTCAAACGTATTTAGCTGCATTTGTTGGATCGCTAAAACCCCTACTTTTCCCGGGCTGTAACTTTACCTTCTCATTGCTTGACGTTGATTAATTAATTACAGGTCAAACTGGTAGGCACGTAGCAGTGAGTTCACCCCTCCCCACAGTCTACTGAAAGTTGCAATATTGGCTTGGCGATTGTGCATATCTGGTTCCCAAGGTGCCAAACATCTACATGACGTTCCAACGTTGGGCCATCGCCTCAGCCTAGCGGTACCATAACGATCCAAGATCGGCGGCTATTCTTCTTCAGTTTGTGTTTTATCAATTTCACATCAGAGTTGTCCGAACCAACTTCAGCCTACTACTTTCTGCTAAGACTTGTTTCTATTTTACATTAGATTATTGATAACGGCTTTGTAGCAAAAAAGTCGAATAATCGTATTACTTTGTCACGGGGTGTTTTGTGCATGGTCTCCGACAGTTGTTGACTGTTGCAAGTTGCTTATGTGTTTGTATCTTTTTGACCGTCCCTCCTCCTCCTCACCCAGCACTGTTGGCGCCTTGTTTCAGATATGTATAAGCTGAAATCTGGAACCCCGTACCAGATTTTAGAAGTTGCTAGTCATTTAGTTATCGAAAACTGATCGCGAAGAAAGACGGATGACTAGACAAATAAAGCGACACTCTGTGCCAGAGAATGTGTGTACGACTCTCAGGATTTATATTGATCTCTATAAATATTTGACGCATATTTAATAGCTGTTCTCCTTAGGTTTTCGATATCTAGTTTCACAGTGTGTGCTAACCTGAATTGTTTTCTTCCGTTTATAGACTGGCTTCAGACAGCCATTTGTCATCATCTTAATTGTTCCCGATACTGGGAAATACCTGATCAGCGGGTAAGTCATTCAGTGTGATATTTGGTCATCTGCCAAATGATTCTAGCCTGTTTGACACGACAGTAACTGTTATATATTACAAGAATTTCGCTCCCGTTTTTGTGTAATCGGAAGTGAGCCGTAGTTTGCCCATCTCGGCGTCACGTAGGCCAAGCCAACAGGTCATTAGTTTGACTTGTTCACGTCGAGACTGTGGACAGACTTACAATGTTCGATCATTGTTTACCTCTTAAATAAGCCCGCGTTGGCTGGGATGATGAAGTGAGCAGCGCAGTTGTCCGCCAAGGTAAATTCCGAAAAACTTCGGGTGTGCAGTCACTTGATTTGTGATGGTTGAGCTGAGTATTTTGCACACTTGCTGGACGTCTATCGCATTAGATATTACTCATGAAATTCCTCGACGGTAACATAAACTCATGAGACTGTCACAGTTCTTTAGAACCCCGACTGTTCTGTTGTGGCACATTGTACTGTCCGATCTGAATCAGGGCCGATTAACTGTCTAGTATTTCCAGTGTGCGAACTAGTTCCGATCGCCTAGCGTTAGACACTCTAACTGTGCACTGTCTGCGTGTGACAGCAAGGTTCCATCTTGGTCCAGTGCTTCCAGCTGTAGCTTCGCACTTCAGTTGTTGCGCGCGTGCATCTTTGTCAGCATCACTAAAAGCACGGAGGGATTCTCTTTCTTCACGCCACATTTTTACTTCCTTTGTTTGTCGCTCTTTAACGTTTCACGCCCTTTCATAAATCGTACCTCTTTAGACTAACTACCTTATTCGTTCAAGGTTTTGGCCCGTCTAGTCTGAAGCTAGATGTTTGTGTTCTTAATTATGATTTTCATTCTTTTATATAAGAATTATTCCGTTGTACACGAATAGGGCATATTTCTCATATCTGAGTTGTCATCTGTTCTGTTTCAGGTTTCAATGTCTACAACCTCCGTCGTGTTTTTTACCTTACTCTGTCTTCTATGTTTATTCATCTACCTGCTGGTTCTTTTCTCGCGCTTCAGGTGAGCTAATCTTACGCCATTCTATCGGTCCACTAAGTTGTCTGTGCGTCATAAACTCAGAACTTTTGCGTTACTTTGTGACAGGGTTGAATCCGGAGACTCCGGTATCGTCAACCAAATCACTCGCTTTTATGATTGAATATCTTACCTCATGTTGCTTGTTTGTATTAGCGTGTAGACTACCTTAACAGAGTGCCGCTCGTAGCCAAGACTATACAAACACGCTATGTTGGTTTTGTTCAGCGTCGGATCGTGATTGTCCTTATTTATGTTGAAACAGCCCAGCTGTCGCCTGTACGTTTCATACATACACGATCTTTAGTGTCCAACTCCCACATTCCCACGCCAGGGCAGTCGGTCCACTGGATCATTTGGTGGATTCCATATGAGATAGTGGGGCGGGTGGGTAACCGAGTCCAAATGTGAAATTTCCGAGCTTCTGGCGTGGCTTCGTAGCTCAGCTGGTAGAGCGCTTGCCGCGTTCAGGCATGGTGTTTCTGTCGCTGGTTCGAATCCAGCCGAAGCCCTGACTTTTCACAATTGGGTCTCATTTAAACGCAGCTATGTTTAAATTGGTTATGGTGGGTGATTGTTACAACGTTCTTTTCATCAGATTGCGATTGATTGCAAACGTGATAATCAGGGTTGACATGTGTCAGTTAAGTACCATTAACCCCCTGATAACAATACGTCAATTAACAGTTACACCAAGAAGTTGCTCACTACCAAACGGTCTTCTTGGAACATGTGTCAACTAACGAGAACAGAACAAGCCGACAATGAATACTGTCTAATTCATAATTGCAACAGCAACCATCCGGAATGGCAAGTGCCTGTATCAACCGCATTACGGTCTAACGTTCAGAACGATATTGTAACTTATAACACTGTAGCGGTCTACAGTCCCCCATCAGCTTTACGATGATAGGATTATCAGCTTAAATAAGGAGTTTGTAAACGTTCTTGTTGCCATTATCTTTGCGTCATCGTCATTAGCTCCTCATTTTGTATCCTTGCCTAGAATCTACACTAATGAGGCCCTAAAACTGATGCTTTTCACATGCCGCATGGTTCTCCGGAGGATATCAAATCTTTGCGAGGGAGTTCAGCGAGGTACTTATGCAGTCGATTTGAAAGAGTAATCTTCCCGAAGCTTTGAGAGCTTAAACCTTTTCACGGACTTTTAAAGATGTTGATCGCAACCAATGGGTTAATTGTGGACCAATTGCATACTGGTCGATTGTTTCCAATGTTTTAGAAAGCCTAATTATCTAACAGCGCGTAGTTATATAGCCCGTTTTATGCTGCTGCCTAACAATCAGCACGGATCTTGAGGATATTCGTGCGGGCCTGAGTTAGCCACCGCTCGGAATCAATGGGAAAAGCTGTAGATAAAGACAACCCTGTCGATGCCATCTTTCCGGATTTCTCCGAAGCATTCAAGAGGGATACTCATTTAGTTATCTGCGAAAAGCTCCCTACGTACAGTATTGATGAATACGTAATCCTTTATCTCACCACCTACCTCAATGATTTGGCTTCCATGTGAAGGTCACTGTTATCTTTTTTGATTTGTAATGTGCTAGTAACGGTGCTCCACAAGGTTTCGTCGTGAGATCATTATTGTTCGTTTTATTTGCATCGGAATTCTTCTAGCTTGTCAACTCCACATCACTGTTGCATGCCAGAGGCAAAAGTGTGTCAAGTACTGGACATTATTACTATTACTTCAGAGACATTGAGACCTTTCGTGCCATTGGGTCACCAACAATCGGCTCTCACTTGATACATCCGAATGTAAGGTAATGCGCCTCCGCCACTCTTTCCCTACCGAATTCTATCTTGGTGATAATAATTTGGTTACTACCACTCCCCAAGTAAACCGCAGAACAGTTGGATAACTTATTTGGATGCCCTTGAAGCTTAACTCCAAAAGGTTCCACTCGCATCTGAGGTTCAAGCTTATCGCTCATGCCCGGTGATAGATTTCAGTCTTATTAACAGCGTCCACCAGTGTACAAAAAAAAACGAATTATTGTATGTGGTTTATTATCGGATACGGACTGATGTCCGAAACTGAGTGGATTTTCTATGTTTTATCGAGATATCAAGAGTAGCCTGGTCTTTGCTTACTGGATCCTTCACGAATCCAAACATTGGTCACAAGATGTGCTTATGATCGGCACAAATCGGTGGTGCAACGTTTACTGAATTGTTTGACTTTCAGTCATTCTACTTCCGAGCACACAAAATCTGTAACACCCTCCCTGGACCTGCTGTGCCCTCGTCACCAGTTGACGAATTGTTTGAATAATGTTCCAGCAACATAGTCCAGCTTACAGCCTTCTGCTGTTGCCAGCAGTTAGCCGTTTTTATGTTTGTTGCATGCTAAGATGTGTTTTTGATATGCCTGTTGAGAAGTGGTGGGGTTTCTCCCCTTATTACATAGCGTTCTTTTTTCTAGTCGCACATCATTGCAGTTACGGATCTCTTGACGCTGTTTTATCTCAAACATTTCACTTTATACCAGCTTCCTCCTTAATAACACGACACAGACCGAACTATACTTGAGGTTTTTCTCTTTCCACCGGTATTTTCACTGAAACCCAAAACTTCGCCCGCATAGCCTCAGTTATCTAGTACCAATAGAAATGGACAAGCACCTCATTGTGTGCTTAACTGCGCTTCCTGAGTTCTAACATATGATCACGATCAGTTTAACGCTTTCGCATAGTGCTTCTGTGTACTTGTCTACGGAGGGTTCAGACGTGTTACAGTGGCCTCAACAACGGTCAAGGCGACTCTTGAAATGGAATGAATTGACGAAACAATGTGACTTATTCTGGTCAATTGTAAGACAACGTTTTACCTGCATGCGTTGATCGATTCGCGGCTGGTCTATATCGAATAACGTCCTCTGGCGCATTCACATAGACCGCTTATTGAGTCACGTGTGTTGGTTGTTCTTCATATACAATTGAATTGACGTGCACGGTCGGAGATCATGCCAATGTACACTCGCTTTGCCGAGGGGGCCTAGTTTGTGCGGAATAAATCCATTGGCACCATAAGAAAACACACTCGGCACATACTTACGCGCTGGCGAAACGCCGGAATCAGCCTTGCTTTTACTTGGTTTATTTCTATTGTTATTTTCGATAATATATACATTGAACACCATTCACAATTGTTCGCAGCTGTTGCATTCCAATAGACTTTCCAGTCAGGCTCCCTTTCGAAAAGAAGCACTAGACTCGAGTTTCGCTCTCATTAGAGCTCGTCAGTAGTGCATATCCTTGCCACTGCCGGGACTAGAACTCCGGTCATGCTTTCATGAGGCAACCACTGCGCCATTGACCTCACATTAGGCACGACCGAATTATCATATGTGAACGCTCAACCACTTTCGCTTGTGAGTAATGATCAGGTTGCCCGATCGTCTCGAGAGGAGACACAGTTACTGTCTGTTAACTCCAATCGATGACCCCTCGATTAGGACTTCTCTCCAAGTTGAAATCACAGAATCATTAACTTGTTGAGTGACATTCTGACCATAAAACCAAATCCCCTGCCACTCAGTAATTTTCGGTTTTTATTATTGCTACTCATATATTCGTAGTAGTTCACGATCTGTATCAAATTGTCAGCGACTCAGAAGTTGCGCCCGTTCAGTTTCACTAGAATTCCATTGCTATTCCTTGTTTTTCTATCGTTTTCTTTTTCAGCGTTTCGCTTTCCTCGCTCCGTGCGTCTAGCCTGTCTTCCCCATACTATTTTCAGTCTGTTTCTCATGCGGAGGACATGAACAGATTACCGTTTTCCACTCGGAAAATACGTCAAAATCGAGTTAAAAACTATTGAAATCTCACGGTTTGTGCTCTTTTCCAGCTCTCGTTAACTGTGCATTCTCACCTAAACGAAGATGTTATGCAATTACCTGGCAGTGCTCCCGGCTGCTAAATTAAAACCATGGCTATCCTGTTTCTTTTGTTAATGTAGTGTGTATTAGCACACAATGTATACATCACTACTGCAATCGGAGACAGTTAGTGTCCCTTCCTAACATTGTTGATTTCGAGTCTCATAATCTGTTTCTCCTGGACAGAGTCATACAAGGAATAATCTTAGATTACCACAATCTTTACGAGTTCCGATTTATTTGCTCTCGCATCTCGTAATTGAAATGTTTGCGCCACTACATCCTGGAAGTCGCCAATTATTAACCGTTGGTCTCCGCACCGAAGACTCCACTTGATTTTAGATTGTATATTTTGCGTAATTATTTTTGTACAGAACCAATTTGATCTGAGTAAACCTTAAATATTCTGTCTTGTTCTTTTCGGATGAAAAGGATTACAACTGTCCCGTTAGATTACCTTTGACCGTGGATCACTACAAATTCCGTGAGTCCTTTTCACTGTTTTGTAGAATGCGAAAGCAGCAGTCTTCCTAACGACCGTGTGCCTTTTAACATATGAACTTTCAAGGTTTTACTCGTTTCTCTGTTCGATAAACGCGCGTTCTAAAGCGCTACACACTCCCTCACATTTACACTCGTGTCACATCATTTTACACGTCGATCTGTATCATCCTTATTGTAGACAATCCCAAGTTTGTGCCTGCTCCACTACTAACGTTGTAAATTCGCTTGTCGGGATGCACATAGAAGAAAAAACAGTTAAAACCCTGCTGATTTTTAAGAATGAGTTTCAGTAATGTAAGACGTTGCCACTTCTAGATTGTAAGCCTCTGCACAAACACCAACTGACGGTAGATTACTATTTGCGATGTAAAGCTCTGATGGTGACTGTCTGATTGTGCGATCTTTTCTATTCAGCCACTTAACAGTCGGCTATGCAGTTTGGTTGTTAGCCATGCCAGCGAACGTTTTGTCTTTGTGAACCAAATGTACGGCTCAGGAAGCAATTCAGTTATTTCCCGTCAGCACAGTATTGTCCTTGAGTGAACGTTTAGTCATCACTGATCTGTGGCATGATGTTCGCATGAGCCCGCGTCTCTACTTGAATGGTGCAAAACTTTTGATGTGCATTAGCTGCCCAATCCACGTCTTTTTCCGTTGGCTACCTCTACGAAGAGAACTATCTTCGCATCTCGTAAGGCTTATTTGCACAGAATACATTGTAAAATTCACATTTTGTATTGTAGCTTACAGTCTTTGCATTCGGGACATCTTAAGCTACTAATTCCATACTATATTTAATGGTCACTTGTCTAACAGCGCCAGCTAGCCGGAACCAAGAGCAGTGATCATTGTCGATATTCGACCGTACATGACAGTGACCTTGGGCGAACAGAGTCATCCAATGCTCGTGGCTGTATTCATCGCGTAGCATTGCCAGAATCGCAGTGGGGCTGTGATGTGGGCACAAGAAGGGCGATCGTTAGAATATGCCAACAAAGCAGTTGAGCCTTGTATCTTCGACGTTGCGTCACGGGCTCAATCAGCTATCACTGGCGGCGCCTTTGGGCCGCTGTCAGCCTCAAAACTCGGCGATGCTTTTTACATATACTCGTAAAACAAAATAGCTACATCCCACCCAGGTTTAGAATATGTCCATCGCTGTGTTTCTAGATGTTCAAAACCCAGCATGAAATACGGTTTCCTGTTATTTGCCCAAGGCGGAGAAACGGAGACAAGCAACTGCCGTTGTGTTTTAGCTGGAATGTACCATGCCACTCATCTGCAAATGAATTTGACAAAGCTCCTTCATTTGTGTTGGGTGCCAAAAAAATCACTGGCAACGTATGGTCAACTACATCACTATTAGGGGTGTCCGGCCTCAATGCGACATATTGAATTCGCGCCGCGAACTGTCTAGTCTTTATTGTCCTACCAGCGATCAACGAGCCGTCTTGTGAACAAGTGTTCGGAGTTGGAACGATCGAAAATCGAGGAAATGCTTGATCAACTGACTGATGGAGGCGCAGAGTCACAGAGTGAACACCCAAAGTAGAGACTGGAAATTGAATCCACGTTGGCAATATATATATATATGTGTATAAGAGACATATATATATATATATACGTATTATTGAGATGGATTCCACGGACACATTGAACGACGTAACTCATTCAACCGTTATCTCTCTGCTTGAAGCAAACGTATGTGTACTTCGCTTCTCACTGCTTGCTGAAATACTATCAAAACAGTTGAACGTGTGAAATTGTAAGTCATTTTCGGAGGTCAAAATTCCTTTCGGTTGACTCTGTCGCACTTCGACCCCGCCTAACTAGACGCCTGTTATTATTCTCACAACCCGCGTCCAAAGGTACTAATTTCTCCAACCCGTCCTCCTTCAGTCATTGAATCTCATTCACCTGCGCTGTACGTTTCATACATACACGATCTTTAGTGTCCAACTCCCACATTCCCACGCCAGGGCAGTCGGTCCACTGGATCATTTGGTGGATTCCATATGAGATAGTGGGGCGGGTGGGTAACCGAGTCCAAATGTGAAATTTCCGAGCTTCTGGCGTGGCTTCGTAGCTCAGCTGGTAGAGCGCTTGCCGCGTTCAGGCATGGTGTTTCTGTCGCTGGTTCGAATCCAGCCGAAGCCCTGACTTTTCACAATTGGGTCTCATTTAAACGCAGCTATGTTTAAATTGGTTATGGTGGGTGATTGTTACAACGTTCTTTTCATCAGATTGCGATTGATTGCAAACGTGATAATCAGGGTTGACATGTGTCAGTTAAGTACCATTAACCCCCTGATAACAATACGTCAATTAACAGTTACACCAAGAAGTTGCTCACTACCAAACGGTCTTCTTGGAACATGTGTCAACTAACGAGAACAGAACAAGCCGACAATGAATACTGTCTAATTCATAATTGCAACAGCAACCATCCGGAATGGCAAGTGCCTGTATCAACCGCATTACGGTCTAACGTTCAGAACGATATTGTAACTTATAACACTGTAGCGGTCTACAGTCCCCCATCAGCTTTACGATGATAGGATTATCAGCTTAAATAAGGAGTTTGTAAACGTTCTTGTTGCCATTATCTTTGCGTCATCGTCATTAGCTCCTCATTTTGTATCCTTGCCTAGAATCTACACTAATGAGGCCCTAAAACTGATGCTTTTCACATGCCGCATGGTTCTCCGGAGGATATCAAATCTTTGCGAGGGAGTTCAGCGAGGTACTTATGCAGTCGATTTGAAAGAGTAATCTTCCCGAAGCTTTGAGAGCTTAAACCTTTTCACGGACTTTTAAAGATGTTGATCGCAACCAATGGGTTAATTGTGGACCAATTGCATACTGGTCGATTGTTTCCAATGTTTTAGAAAGCCTAATTATCTAACAGCGCGTAGTTATATAGCCCGTTTTATGCTGCTGCCTAACAATCAGCACGGATCTTGAGGATATTCGTGCGGGCCTGAGTTAGCCACCGCTCGGAATCAATGGGAAAAGCTGTAGATAAAGACAACCCTGTCGATGCCATCTTTCCGGATTTCTCCGAAGCATTCAAGAGGGATACTCATTTAGTTATCTGCGAAAAGCTCCCTACGTACAGTATTGATGAATACGTAATCCTTTATCTCACCACCTACCTCAATGATTTGGCTTCCATGTGAAGGTCACTGTTATCTTTTTTGATTTGTAATGTGCTAGTAACGGTGCTCCACAAGGTTTCGTCGTGAGATCATTATTGTTCGTTTTATTTGCATCGGAATTCTTCTAGCTTGTCAACTCCACATCACTGTTGCATGCCAGAGGCAAAAGTGTGTCAAGTACTGGACATTATTACTATTACTTCAGAGACATTGAGACCTTTCGTGCCATTGGGTCACCAACAATCGGCTCTCACTTGATACATCCGAATGTAAGGTAATGCGCCTCCGCCACTCTTTCCCTACCGAATTCTATCTTGGTGATAATAATTTGGTTACTACCACTCCCCAAGTAAACCGCAGAACAGTTGGATAACTTATTTGGATGCCCTTGAAGCTTAACTCCAAAAGGTTCCACTCGCATCTGAGGTTCAAGCTTATCGCTCATGCCCGGTGATAGATTTCAGTCTTATTAACAGCGTCAACCAGTGTACAAAAAAAACGAATTATTGTATGTGGTTTATTATCGGATACGGACTGATGTCCGAAACTGAGTGGATTTTCTATGTTTTATCGAGATATCAAGAGTAGCCTGGTCTTTGCTTACTGGATCCTTCACGAATCCAAACATTGGTCACAAGATGTGCTTATGATCGGCACAAATCGGTGGTGCAACGTTTACTGAATTGTTTGACTTTCAGTCATTCTACTTCCGAGCACACAAAATCTGTAACACCCTCCCTAGGACCTGCTGTGCCCTCGTCACCAGTTGACGAATTGTTTGAATAATGTTCCAGCAACATAGTCCAGCTTACAGCCTTCTGCTGTTGCCAGCAGTTAGCCGTTTTTATGTTTGTTGCATGCTAAGATGTGTTTTTGATATGCCTGTTGAGAAGTGGTGGGGTTTCTCCCCTTATTACATAGCGTTCTTTTTTCTAGTCGCACATCATTGCAGTTACGGATCTCTTGACGCTGTTTTATCTCAAACATTTCACTTTATACCAGCTTCCTCCTTAATAACACGACACAGACCGAACTATACTTGAGGTTTTTCTCTTTCCACCGGTATTTTCACTGAAACCGCATAGCCTCAGTTATCTTAGTACCAATAGAAATGGACAAGCACCTCATTGTGTGCTTAACTGCGCTTCCTGAGTTCTAGCATATGATCACGATCAGTTTAACGCTTTCGCATAGTGCTTCTGTGTACTTGTCTACGGAGGGTTCAGACGTGTTACAGTGGCCTCAACAACGGTCAAGGCGACTCTTGAAATGGAATGAATTGACGAAACAATGTGACTTATTCTGGTCAATTGTAAGACAACGTTTTACCGGCATGCGTTGATCGATCCGCGGCTGGTCTATATCGAATAACGTCCTCTGGCGCATTCACATAGACCGCTTATTGAGTCACGTGTGTTGGTTGTTCTTCATATACAATTGAATTGACGTGCACGGTCGGAGATC
>LOND01021097.1:0-14117 GCA_014220965.1 Paragonimus kellicotti
GACGAGAAGACTTATCTTAATTGTCCACTGCACTCAGCAAAAGATAAAACAATGACAAATTTAGGACTGACTTTCCGCAGTCAAACCAATCACATTTTAACAAATTCAACGTTCGACATCGCACTGGACATAGAACACCAAACGTGCCAAACAAACTTCAACAAATCCAATGTTAAGCCTTAGTTTACAATAAAAAAAGAAGGGGAGGCACCTCATTGCAGAAAACAACTTTGTCCAAACTAAGACATTTAACAAGACACCTACGTATTACAAACAAACAAACGAATCATGCATAAAAGTAAGGCGTCTTCTCTTTATTAAAGCTTTTGCCGCCGCACGTTAGTACCCGTGATTTCTTCACAGACAACTCAACCAAACAATTACAGCGTTTACAGCACTGTACCGGACTAGCCGGTATCTCAAGTGACATATCCAGCCACCGACCAAGTGAATCATAACAGCCTCATCCCGGAAAGCCAGCCCGACCTACAGTGACTGATCTCTTGGTGAACGAATTCGTTTCTCTACATCAAGCCATCATCTGTTCATCTCGCCCCTTAAACCGATCGACCACAGAGTCGGCAACGAATGTTCGATGTGGCAGCCAACTGACTGGAATCTATAGTACATGGCCTAACCATTTTAGTATATGCACACCTAAAGATTGAACGAATGGACTCGCGTAGTAAGCACTACTAAATTTTCGCCTTCTAACCTAACCGATCATTACCCCGTGATGTACTTCGATGTGAGTGATCGATCGTCAACGGATTGACGCCGGTTTATGTCTTCTACTCTGATAGACCGCGTTTCACAACCGTAAAATTGCATGACTCTTACCATCATCTTATATACGTATTATGTAATCTTCACAAAATATCCTTCTTTGACTAGAGATGAACCAAGTTTGCAAATACTGCGTTGGAAATCATCATCATCTTCATAAACAGCAATACATCAGTGGTTCACACTGATGCTTAACTGCCACACAACCATGAAGAAAAAAAAGCAAACCTGTATAGGAAGAGAGAAGAAGAAAAAAGAGGGGATGAGAAGGGACCTGACTACTGAAAATAGCTACGTTTGTATTCAAACATTTAACATCAGGATGCTTTGGAGATACAAGTTTCCATTTCATGCGTGCATGAACAATCTCTCTGAAACTTTTCTGAACGGTAATGCATGCTTGGTTGTTAACATGCCAACCGAAAGTGGCTGTTCAATTTTATCCCAACAGCAAACGAAGTGCAAGAACTGAGAAAGTTTAAACAGGTCGGTTCGTAAATAAAGTTAGCCGTCATAACACTATACACAGACTGGTTCTAAGTACAATGGTCAGGGGAATAAGTTGTGTACTGCATGTGGAATCAAAACATTATCATCATTATCCCGTCAATTAATTCAGTGGCCTAATGCTTACAGGGAACATAAATATAATTTATCTGACTTAGTGAAACAAACCCAGAGTAATGATTGGAGATGAGTACTTTTTGCGTGGAATTATTCAAAATTTTCCTTTTTATTCACCCAGTTGTTGGGTTGTTACTTTAACAGAACCTTAATATGCAACTCTTTTGAATCGTCGCTCATGTTGATGACCAACACAACACTGTTGTAAGGACGTCATCACCCTGGATGCCAGAAGGACAGCGTTAGAGTGGGGTTCTACTAGGCAATTTTGAACGGCTCGATCAAGCACTTCGCAAAGAACAGTATACCGATTGCTTAGGTCACCCGGAATCGTTTGTCTACCTACTTGCCAACTGTTGGTTACACTTCAAAAGGTGTGACTGTGGACAGTCTAACTACAATTATCCGATAGAGAACCGATGGAAAACCATAGCAAGTGAGGTACACCTGGCTGTGTCTTCCGAAGATTAGATGCACATGACGTGTCTGTTCAGATTTCTCCTCCAACAGAAGGACATTGTGCGAATGAAACTCCGATCTAGTTAGACTAGCTTTTATGAGAGCACACTTTCAAAAAGCCCTACAATGTATTCAAGTAGTCTAGTGTAGTCTCTATATCTTGAGCTCAGAGAACCCGATACTCTTTGTGAATGATCTTCATTATGGTTGCATTTTCTTGACCCCCAGGCTGTTACAACAGATCTGTACAAGCCCAAATAAACCAGTTACGCTGTCGGGTAAACAACACTGCTGGCATATGAACAGGAGTGGCGGTTTGTAAGGTTTTTTGATCAAAAAGGTCATACTACTGATTTGCCTCGAGTACCTCGTGAATTCTGCAAATTAATAGGTTGGACATCACTCACCATTGACGGCAGCTTTTGCATTCTAGCAGACTTTCCGGTCAACATCTTTCGAACAGAAGCTCTAGATTCGAGTTTCGCTCTTTTGAAAGCTTGTCAATATTGCATATCTTTGTCAAGGCCAGGAGTTGAAACCCAATCACTACTTCATGAGGTAGCCGTGTTGACCACTGCGCCATTGACCGACTTATCATATGTGAACGCTCAACCACTTTCGCTTGTGAGTAATGATCAGGTTGCCCGATCGTCTCGAGAGGAGACACAGTTACGTCCTGTTAACTCCAATCGATGACCCTATCATGCTGTCATAACAAGAATCGCTAAACTTGTTATGCGATATTTTGATTACTGATAAGTAGTAAAGGATTTTGCTTTATGTAAAGTGGACAACACTCACAACTGACTGCAGGTTTCGTACTCTTGCAATGCATCCTTTCACAAAGGGTCGATTGAGGGGACTAAGGGAGTGTAAAAGCTGTGAACAGTTGGAGGTGACGTTCATTTTATAGTTACCAAAAGTCCCCACTAATTACCCGTAAACAAGTATAATCTCAGATTCTGTGAATGCAAGAATTCTGTATACTCAGTTCGATAGAGTGCTTATTTACTTTGGGGCTTCCACACTGTTCTGCGCTCCAGTCGCACTAAACCTTACTGAATAAGCCAAACAGCTTAGTTGTCAATTTTCTCGCGGTTAAACGTATAGAAGCTACTCAAATATATTCATGTCTTTACTTGGTTCGTTTTCCTCTAACCTGTAGGTCTCCGTTACGACAAAGTGTAGCAAAGAAACCAAAAACAGAGTGGGCTTGTTTCACCCCGAAAAAGGCTGATTTTTTTATTCCTCTGAAAAACAACGATTTGTTTGGACTACAACTAAGTTTGCATATTAGTTGAGAGCATTTTGTGACAAACACTATATTTCAGAGATGATGAGATATCAGCTGATGAGATATCAGCGAGGATAGCAAAAGCACGAGTTGTCTTTGCCAACCTGCGTCATCTGTGGCGTCGAAAAGACGTTCGGTTGTCGCTGAAAGGAAGAGTATATAATGTTTGTGTGCGTTTTGTTTTGTTCTATGATTCGCAAGCGTGGTCTGTTCACGACGCAGCAGACTTGCTGTGTCTGACCATGTTGTCTCTGCCAGTTAGCCCACATTAAGTGGACTGATCGCGTGAGCAATACGGCAGTTCGCCGGCGCGTATTCCGGAACGCTCGGGATGCGCGATCAATTGGTCAACTACTCACGTTGCACAGCCTGCGATGGTTGGGTCACGTACTTCGAATGCCAGCTGAGCGTTTGTCCGTACCGGATATTATATACTGAGACCACCAACAGTTGGGTGAAACCACATGGTGGTCAAGCAACAACGTGGTCACGAAATATGAAGACCCTGACTGTTCCATTGAGCAAAGTGGGTAGGTGTTCCTGTCTGACTGAAGGTCTCGTGATCACTCAAATGGTTTGTTAGAAACGGTATCCGAAATGGTATTAAAATGTGCTATAGTCAATAGCATACCTACATCTATAACATTTGTGGTTCTTCCGCCTAGTCTTTCATTATCATCGTTATTATTATTACATTCTAATCTTTTCAATAACGTTTCTTCTCCTAGGATATTCCACGTCACTGTTGAGGTGAGCAGTGGCTCGTGACACAGTACTCTTTGGTGAGGGTTTATGGTTGTTATGATGGTAATGATTTACCAATAAAATCAGCTTATCGGCTAACCCTCTTTAGTTAGAAACCGTGTCTGTAGTTTCGTTTTTTTGATGCTCATCAATAAGGTACGCTTGGTTTCAGACCAGGATGTGTACACCACCACGGAGAGTATTGATGAGGTAATCTCATGTTGGCCCAAAAATGTCACCATATCCTTCAGGCATAGTCCCCATGTAAGCAGCACTCACAAATATGGCTTGTTGGTTAGTTATTCGGAACACCTACCCCAATGGGAATTTTTTCACAACAGATATATCACACTTCGAGATCGACACGCCCATGTGATGCGTGATCGATTGTTCCACACATGTGTGCGAGTTCGTCGAGCAATCGGTAGTCATTTCGGTTGGCCATCTTATCGACCGCCAAAGCCAATCGTTTGCAAGTCGCTGGTTCACACATTGTATACTGCATTATATTATACTGACTGTTCCGTAGCTGCCTCATGTTACTGTTGAGATAAACAGTTTTATTGTTCTGTTATTATTCGTTCACGCGGTAAATATAACAGAGATGGTGGGGGAAACCTGTGTATTATTCAAATAGGATTGTGTTTAACCGTTTAAACTGGATGCTTCCCTGAAGCCTAACATAAATGAAGTTTGGGCCTAGCGTTTCCTGTGTAGAGCTTGTTGAAATAGCACACACATTCCGTAAAGTACAAGGTTGACAAATAGCAGAGAACTTATAGCAGATAAGTATAAAAAGTTGTCCAATAAGTTATCAGCTTTCCTTTTACCCTTGTCTTCCACTAGGATTCTGACAGTAGCTATTACGTGCGATGATGACCGAAGAAGCCGTATAACGTGACCATTGTCGTCGTTCGACTGATAGCTTCATGAATTAACGATACTTGTTAGAGCGGGATGTCCGCTAACTAATTTATTAAATGACTCGGTCTCAGGTACTGCTGTAGCCTTTGCACGGGATTAAAAGTCAATTATAAATGTCTGAATGTACCCACAAGATTTCCCATAGGCAAATACACAAAACTAAACGTATACTCACGATTCATTTTGTTCTTTTCCACCACGTTGCCCAAACGTCTACACAGTTCCGCGTTCACAGCAGCTGCTGAGAGTGGTTGATCTTTCATCACCTGTTCCTGAGCCTCGCGGGTCAGTGCATCAACTTCCCCATCGTCGCCATCGTAGGTAGTGGACGTTTGAGTGTCACTGTGCGAGCTTCGTCGAGCTCCATCGTCATCACTGTCCGAATCATCTACCTCCAGCCCGTTGTCGTCCTCATCATCGGAGGCGTTGCCTTGCTTTTTACCTAAGGTTTTCAGCATTTCTGTAACAATTTGTGCCCTATAGTAAGCAAGACAGAGAACGTTTAACTATAGCCCTCAGGTATCATGTACACATAATTGGTGTTAACCACAATACTTCCATTTGGCTACCAGTAACACTGAGAGCATGACTGGTCTAATTAGGCAGGAGAGTTCCAGGTATCTTAACGTGAAAGGATCTGCCCTTTGTTATCTCAGCTTGAACGACAAGATGCAACTCTGACACACTTGGCTACTTTGTCACAGTCGACTTTACTGGCTGTTGAAACAGGTATTTCAAACGTACTACACAAGCCATTACTCAGCGTTGTAAGTGGAAACGGCGTAGACAGTTTCATGAAACTTTAAATCGATCAAGTAGCCTCATGAACGGCTCATAATATCGTATTTTCCATAGTTGTGTTTAACTTTCGTAGAGTCCAAAGGATGTTGCCTTACACAAATAGCCATAGGTATACACAGATTTTCTTACCTACATTGACCACCTCCATGGAACACGAAACTCATCCTTGGGAGGTTAGCGAACGCTACTATACAGAACAATGTTTAACGGCTATCTTCATACGATGTGCGATAATTTTCAATTTACTTTGTTCGAATAAAGAGTAAATAGTGCATTGAAAAGTACGTCACAACCACTTCGAATTTTGCCACAAATCTCAAATGTTTGTCGCTTAGCAATCGCCACCGTTGTGTACGTGAGCACACAATACACGGGGGTCGATAACCTGTAATAATGGCTCCGTATTTCTTAACAAACATAATCTCAGTTCGTATTCTTTCAGTGTTATACTCTTCCCTGTTTTAGGTTATTTGTTGTATTTTGTGAATTTCAGGTGGCTGACATTATATCCACATGTCTTTACTCTTCTACCCTAAGCGAATAAATTCCATCTTTGTCATCACAATATTGAATACTCACAGCTAAATTAGCATGATCTCGGATGGTGATGAATAAAGTTGAAACTGTTTTGGCCCAGTCTTACCTAACATCTACGTTAGTCGTAAAATTTGATAAACATTCTTTCAAGTTGAACGTCGCTCATATTTGATCGCAGCCATTGCATTCCCAAAGACTTTCTAGTCGACCTCTATTCGAAAAGAAGCACCAAACTTGCTAAAGGTCGTCAGTCGTGCAGCATGTCCTTGCCACGGCCGAAATTAGAACTATGGTCACGTTTTCATGGCTCAACTCTGTTGATTACTGCATCATTGACTTAACGTTAAGCATGATCAAGTTATCATGTCTAAAACCTCGGTCATTTTCGTTGTTTGAAAAGTCTACAGGAATGCAAAAGCCGAACTGTGAGTGATGTTTACTTTACAATAACCGACCTCCTCAGTATTCATCGTTGAACAGTGACAAACTTCGTGGAGAATGGCATACTGACAATTGTTGTATGTGTATTACTTATTCGAATTGTGATCACTGTAGTGGTTATTACGAGAGTCTTCGGTAAAAAGTGGTCACAGTCTGTTTCTTATGAGTGATAGTCACTGAAGGGGAAACAGTGTGCAATACTCCCCAACAAGGAACTCATTCCTGGGAGAGTAAAAGGCTTTCCCTAGCAGGAATGTTTCTTCTGGGATGGATTGCACTATAATCTTATGAAGCCCAGACAACGTCAGTGAGTCACATAGAACAGGGCAACTTGACTTTGTAAGAACCGTCAAAGTAGATATGTCCAAAACAGTAACATCAAGATCTCAGTAAGACTGGTCTTAGTATTTTACTGTACCACAAATCCTAAAAAGATTAGCGTACTGTTGAGTGATCCTAACTTGTAGCCTGTTTGGACGATTGTGCAGCCACCACGATATAGTGGAAGAGTCAAATCGTATGGTTCAGTTACAGAGCACAAAATAAACAACAAACTAATCGGCGTTACATCATCCAGTATTATTATAGGCGTATATTATCAGGAACACACGATAATGATGCCAGAGGTTCTCGCTGGCAACAAAAAAAAATATCTTTTACGTCGGAATAGGGATTCTCACAAATTTGACAATCTCTTTGATAGTCAACAGTTTCAGGTGTTCTGTCTGTTCACTTCGAAAAAATGATGTGTGGCCAATATTTATACGAATTTATTATTATTATTATTACACGATTATAAAAACGAAAGGCCACCCACTACTGACTATGAGTTTGATTGGTACCCTAGATTTTAACTTCCTTTTATTTTTGTTTTCTCCTTCAGAAAGTTTTTCCGAAATTCAGTGGAATTATACGTCCGACAGAAGAATGTTACAAATCCCACACCAACAAGCGGCCAGATCAATCGAGGTTAAATTCATAGTATACCACATTTCTTTCACTGCGGCACTTCAGCTTCTTGAACCCAACTTATTGCTTTGCCTGACACCAAGCGTTCAAAATTTGCCCCCCCCCCCTATGGTTTTATGTTAACCACAGTATCTGGAGTCGGGCAAACCATGAAAAATGATTTACCACCAATGGACAAAAAAGCGATAATGACACATCCAAGAATTGTTCATGGCAACTTGTGAACCTCACTCTTCGTTTTTATTTTGGGTAAGAAATGATTCTTATCCACAAGCTGTGACAAGCGGTGTGGCGAATCTGGTGAATGTAAGTATGAACGTACGACACTGGAACAACCAGGTATTTCTTCGCCTGGACTTCTATTACATGATAGAAATTGTTCCATCGGTGATTCCAGATCAAACTTTAAACAGACACGAATCAGTCTATAAATGAAACGGTCACGTGAAAACGACGATAAGGTTGCAACAGAAAATTTGAAATGATCAATTACAACAGAAAATAAGCTATACGCAGCTTTGATTCTCAAATCTGTGTTATGAATAACTGGGAAGAAGCAGTTTGAGATTCATCTGTTCAGATAACATAAGACAATTGTTCAGACTCGTCTAAAGTCGCACATACTTCACCTATTAACAGAGATAAAAACAGTGGTTTAGACGACATTCTGAACCTAACTGTCTCTATTCAAGAGTCAGATCCTAACATCGTAACTTAAAATTTATCGACCCAATGTGACCACAAAAAACATTGGAATTATATCTCGTGAAAAGTATGGCATCGTTTA
Source organism: Paragonimus kellicotti (assembly GCA_014220965.1). Taxonomy (NCBI): domain Eukaryota; kingdom Metazoa; phylum Platyhelminthes; class Trematoda; order Plagiorchiida; family Troglotrematidae; genus Paragonimus; species Paragonimus kellicotti. Next base: position 8,367 of record LOND01021097.1, read on the forward strand.
TATTGTGAAATGATCGTCTTCTTGGATGACCGTAAGCCGCAAGTCTGCAAACTAGTTAACAGAATGGTATGACAAATAACGTTGCTTCAAACAAACAGCTGTCTCCCAGTAACCATCAGTGAATTGATGGACAGCTACTTCGACCTTCGTGAGCATTACCAACACCCCCACACGTCACAGAATCGAACCAAGAACAGTGGATAGGCGTCAGACCATAATGCAGACAATTAACCATGAAATCACGGGATCACAGTCATCGGGGTTGAAAGGAGGCATGTGAAGTACTTTCATCAACTGTTGCGATCGACTTCATTCTATCATAAGAGGTAGCGTTACAGCTAAGATGACCAGTGTCAGGTTTCATTTAACATTCACGAGTTAGACATCATTATATTAACTTTCTGTAATAAATGAAAGATGACAGTGAGCTGTTTTCTCTACGGTAGTATTTACACAAGTTTCTCACTATTTCGATCATATAATATCTTGGGTTAAGGTTAACAATTGGTGCCTCTGTATAACGGATGCATGTGTCAAATACAAGGTGTACTCAAGTGTTCCGTCCTGCAGGACTTCATAATCAGGATGGACTTGATCCGATCAGATTACTTAAAAAAATTTGGATGTTGACTTTTGAAGGTTGCTTTTTCAGAAGCAGTACTTGATTCAATACTTGCAACTGCTTCTTCTCGGAGGACTTCTTGAGAGAGAGTACGATGTATGTCTGTGCAAAGTCGACAAGAATGTTCCACAAGACTTGGTTCAATGTCAGATTGGTTAAAAATGGGAAGCAAGCAAAATAAGACCCGCTTGAAACGTTGAACATCCTTACAAAAATTTAGCGGACGAAACTGTCGAAAAAAAATCCAATTCCCCGAAAATACCGTTTTATTTGCCTTTGGAAAGGCCTAACTCATTCTGTTTGAAGTGACCTTCATAGTCGGCACGGTCATGTGCCACTTCGCCCTTCACGAGCGTTCTCAACCTTTGTGCCAATTTCTGGCACCCCGCCTACACGCTCGTCCTTTAATTGGGACATCACTGTACTGTCTGGATCTTTGTCTGGTCCACCTTCTGACCATGTTTTCTGATTGGTCACAAACCCTTTAAATATGATCTAGTTTGTGACCGTGTTGTCTTCGGATTGAGTGACATAAAAGGAGCTCTGTCCGGAGGCCAGTCTTTTCTCTGTGTTCATGCGTTAGCATCGGGTGGTTGGGTTGGCCGGGAAGATACGAATTAGTCGTGCATACTCCGTAGTCAGTTGTTCATTACCGTTGAACGTCGTTCCGTTATCTGCCGTTTCATTAACCGTTATTCTGTTGTCTGTTTACGCGCTCGTAGGCCGTAGATCCAGTTACAACAAAAACAGACCAGGGGACCGGAATTTATGCTGACGACACCTTATCAGTTAAATCAAAGGACCCTAAGATCGGAGAAGACGACTTCTATCGATCTTTGAGTTTAATCATTGTTTTGAGGCGTTCGACAAGTACATAATATCTGAGCAATACGAACACAATTAGAACAAAATCCGGGATGGTTTTCTGTAGCCGTATCTTTAACCTTGTTAAGTGAGACACTTGCTGTGGCTTTCGACCATATACTGTGAGGTTTGAGACAGTTCAATAGCCATGTTTTACATGAACTCACTTTTCAATGCATTTCTTTATAAATTTGGGCTCTTCTAAGGGAACTGGCTCGATTTCGACAAGACAGCTGTTTTCGTGAAGTAACTCATGGTGTTGCGTGTAGGCGCTTGACGTGAGAAGTGTTGGGATGTCTCGTCTTACTGGAGGAGGTGGTGGTACCCCAAGAATGCTCAAGGAGGGCTCGCGTCTCATCAGATCTCTGGGGTCAGCCTCCGGTTCCGGTGATTTGACATTTTTCAGGGCTTGTGTGAACGCCTCGAATTGATTTACAGACTTTAAACGAACACCCCCGGTGATTCGTAGTTCTAAGCACAAGCCACTGTACATCAAAACGTGAACGACATCTACTCCATTAATACGTATTTGGGGGCGTTTGCGAGTTTTCTATAACAGAGGGTGAAAACATAACAAAGACTAGTCGAACCCCAATATTGTCAATTAGCAACTGTGTTGACCATTCTGAACAGAGTCAGGAAGCCGAATACTGTATAGCATGTAAGACAAACTGGCAATACTATCAAGATTTTGCTATTTTTTTCCAAGCATGCCTGTTTTGAGCGCACAATATGCTGATTGGTTCTTAATGAATGAATACCCCGCAAGCTAGTTTATGTAACATTTACAGTCGTTTCGATGCACATGAACATATCGGCTGATGTCATGTTTTCCTGACTCCAGTAATGAGCCATAAACCCGAAAAATAGTTGTCTGATCAGTCATCATCTCTTACGAACAGAAAAAGGTTGACGTCCCAAGGTATCGTTGTCAGCATGAATTGTGACAACCCTCGGAAACGAACACTAACTTACCTTGTTCTATAAATGAAACGGTCACGTGAAAACGAACGATAAGGTTGCAACAGAAAATTTGAAATGATCAATTACAACAGAAAATAAGCTATACGCAGCTTTGATTCTCAAATCTGTGTTATGAATAACTGGGAAGAAGCAGTTTGAGATTCATCTGTTCAGATAACATAAGACAATTGTTCAGACTCGTCTAAAGTCGCACATACTTCACCTATTAACAGAGATAAAAACAGTGGTTTAGACGACATTCTGAACCTAACTGTCTCTATTCAAGAGTCAGATCCTAACATCGTAACTTAAAATTTATCGACCCAATGTGACCACAAAAAACATTGGAATTATATCTCGTGAAAAGTATCGCATCGTTTATATTGTGAAATGATCGTCTTCTTGGATGACCGTAAGCCGCAAGTCTGCAAACTAGTTAACAGAATGGTATGACAAATAACGTTGCTTCAAACAAACAGCTGTCTCCCAGTAACCATCAGTGAATTGATGGACAGCTACTTCGACCTTCGTGAGCATTACCAACACCCCCACACGTCACAGAATCGAACCAAGAACAGTGGATAGGCGTCAGACCATAATGCAGACAATTAACCATGAAATCACGGGATCACAGTCATCGGGGTTGAAAGGAGGCATGTGAATTACTTTCATCAACTGTTGCGATCGACTTCATTCTATCATAAGAGGTAGCGTTACAGCTAAGATGACCAGTGTCAGGTTTCATTTAACATTCACGAGTTAGACATCATTATATTAACTTTCTGTAATAAATGAAAGATGACAGTGAGCTGTTCCTACGGTAGTATTTGCACACAAGCCACTATTTCGATCATATAATATCATTGGGTTAAGTTAGTCATGTATATAACGCATGATGTGTCCAATACAAAATGTACTCAAGTGTTCCGTCCTGCAGGACTTCATAATCAGGATGGACTTGATCCGATCAGATTACTTAAAAAATTTGGATGTTGACTTTTGAAGGTTGCTTTTTCAGAAGCAGTAACTTGATTCAATACTGCGCAAGCTACTTCTGAGAGCTTGAGAGAGGGAGTATGAATAAAGTCTGTGCAAAGTCGACAAGAATGTCCACAAGCGTCGTCTGTAGAATGTCAGATTGGGTTAAAAGTGGAACAAGCAAATAAAACCCGCTGAAACGTTAAACATCCTTACAAAAATTTAGCGGATGAAACTGTCGGGGAAAAAATCCAATTCCCCGAAAATACCGTTTTATTTGCCTTTGGAAAGGCCTAACTCATTCTGTTTGAAGTGACCTTCATAGTCGGCACGGTCATGTGCCACTTCGCCCTTCACGAGCGTTCTCAACCTTTGTGCCAATTTCTGGCACCCCGCCTACACGCTCGTCCTTTAATTGGGACATCACTGTACTGTCTGGATCTTTGTCTGGTCCACCTTCTGACCATGTTTTCTGATTGGTCACAAACCCTTCATGTACGTTATAGTTTGTGACCGTGTTGCCTTCGCGTTGGGTGACATAAAAGGAGCCCTGTCCGGAGGGCAGTCTTTTCTCTGTGTTCATGCGTTAGCATCGGATGGTTGGGTTGACTGGGAAGATACGAGTTAGTCGTGCATACTCCATAGTCAGTTGTTCATCAACGTTAAACGTCGTTCCGTTATCTGCCGTTTCATTACCCGTTATTCTGTCTGTTTACGCGCTCGTAGGCAGTAGATCCAGTTACAACAAAAGCAGACCAGGGGACCGGAATTTATGCTGACGACACCTTATCAGTTAAATCAAAGGACCCTAAGATCGGAGAAGACGACTTCTATCGATCTTTGAGTTTAATCATTGTTTTGAGGCGTTCGACAAGTACATAATATCTGAGCAATACGAACACAATTAGAACAAAATCCGGGATGGTTTTCTGTAGCCGTATCTTTAACCTTGTTAAGTGAGACACTTGCTGTGGCTTTCGACCATATACTGTGAGGTTTGAGACAGTTCAATAGCCATGTTTTACATGAACTCACTTTTCAATGCATTTCTTTATAAATTTGGGCTCTTCTAAGGGAACTGGCTCGATTTCGACAAGACAGCTGTTTTCGTGAAGTAACTCATGGTGTTGCGTGTAGGCGCTTGACGTGAGAAGTGTTGGGATGTCTCGTCTTACTGGAGGAGGTGGTGGTACCCCAAGAATGCTCAAGGAGGGCTCGCGTCTCATCAGATCTCTGGGGTCAGCCTCCGGTTCCGGTGATTTGACATTTTTCAGGGCTTGTGTGAACGCCTCGAATTGATTTACAGACTTTAAACGAACAGCCCCGGTGATTCGTAGTTCTAAGCACAAGCCACTGTACATCAAAACGTGAACGACATCTACTCCATTAATACGTATTTGGGGGCGTTTGCGAGTTTTCTATAACAGAGGGTGAAAACATAACAAAGACTAGTCGAACCCCAATATTGTCAATTAGCAACTGTGTTGACCATTCTGAACAGAGTCAGGAAGCCGAATACTGTATAGCATGTAAGAAAAACTGGCAATACTATCAAGATTTTGCTATTTTTTTCCAAGCATGCCTGTTTTGAGCGCACAATATGCTGATTGGTTCTTAATGAATGAATACCCCGCAAGCTAGTTTATGTAACATTTACAGTCGTTTCGATGCACATAAACATATCGGCTGATGTCATGTTTTCCTGACTCCAGTAATGAGCCATAAACCCGAAAAATAGTTGTCTGATCAGTCATCATCTCTTACGAACAGAAAAAGGTTGACGTCCCAAGGTATCGTTGTCAGCATGAATTGTGACAACCCTCGGAAACGAACACTAACTTACCTTGTTCCTATCTGCTCACTCATCTGGTGGGTTTATTGTCGAGGGGTCCTGCCTTACGCGATTGTTGACAAAGGCATAGGGAATCATTTCAGCATCGGTAAACAGGACCTAATTTAAGTCAGATGACCACACATCACAAGCATCACATTCCACCAAGATGGTCCAAGGTCCATCCGATTGTTACGAAACAACATTGCTGTAGTTTAGTGAAAATATCAGTTGTGATTGCAGTTTCATAACGCAATAGTACGTGAAGTTCTATTGTTCTACATAATGTTTTCTAACATCGCGTTGTTTATGTTCAGTATTGTTTCAGTTGTTGTTTCGGTATATTACAAAACAGACTTTTCTACATGTTATCGAGTATTACTAGAGGACAGAAGACCAGAAAGCGAGAAGCAGGAAGCATACGTGAAAGTGAGATTCGGGCTGCCGCTCAACTCAACAGTGACGTGGAATATCCTAGAAGAAGATGCTACTA
>LOND01021106.1:0-10281 GCA_014220965.1 Paragonimus kellicotti
TGCATTCCATACCATTTCTAGTTCTTTTGCTTAGACTTCTATTAATTTTCAACCTTCTTAGTAACGTTTTCTTCTAGGATATTCCACGTCACTGTTGAGGTGAGCGGCAGCCCGAGCCACAGTACCTTTTGGTCAGGCTCATATGGCTGATGTTGATGATGATACTTGATTGACATTCGAGCTATGAGAGTGTGAAGAATGTTTGTGGGGAGGCACTGGTGAACAAACCGCCCTGTTCGAGTCAGGTGAGAAAACGTAACGAACACTGAGGACAAATGTCGGCAGCTGTGAAATCTTAGATTGAAGAGGTATGTTCGGTATGAGGTGTTCAGTTGCGACAGAACTGGATTTTATCACGTCGATAAACCTTATGAACAAGCGTCGCTCGATTCCACCTGGTTCTGAATATGATGACGACCGTCGAGAACTTAAACGCAAGCTGACTAAAAGCTTGCGCAAAGACCGTGAGCACTACTTGGTCGAACAGTCGAAAGAGATGGAAAAGCCTTTTTATCTGGAAATTGCAGTGCTTTTCCCCTGATCCGTGGTTGTACTGGTCATCGAGTCGGTGTGAGATCCATGTGTACTCAAGATGGTTCACTTATCACCAATCAATCGCGTCGACTTGACAGATGTGGCTGAACATTTCGAAGAACAGTTCAGCTGGCCTCAACCAGATATGTGGACGACGGGACCCGAATGGTCAGTTATTGCGTTCCAGACGGCCCTCCGTCGGAAGCAGAAGTGGTCCTGGAGCTCAAATTATTGAAGCGTAACAAGGCTCCTGGACCAGACCTTCTCACTCTTCTTTTCAATAGCGTACCTGTCTTCATACTATTTCTAGTCTTTCCGCTTAGTCTCATTAATTCTCAAGTTTCCGCGTAACGTTCTCTTCTAAGATGTTCCGTGTCACTATTGAGGTGATCGACGGTCCAACCCACAGTGTCTTGTGGTTAGCTACGTGGTTGTTATGAATTAAATGAAGAGTGTGGTTTGCACTGGGCCCTAAAGCGGAGCAGAGCTTGTCTGTGGTCCCAGCGAATGATCGACCATATGCCATCATAGTTGGTAATCCGATCAAAGTCGTTCACATAACCTTGAGGACGTTTATTTGTCATATTTGCATATTCCCATGGAGACAATGGTTTATCTGCTGCCAAGAACATCTATGATGCTGTTTGATCGTCTGAGCCGTTTATATGAATACCGATGTAGATGCGGAGCATCCTACATAGGCAGGACTGAGCGCCAGTTGCGAACCAGGGTCATGGAGCACATCCCGAAGTGGGTCAAGATTATAGGTCACGCATAGGCATGACGCCACAGTTGCACATAGAAACAAGGAGCCTGTATCATCCATTGCACGTCATATTCTAATGACGCAACACCAATGCGATCCTACAACGGCATTTCGCGTTATCTACTCAACGTCACACAGCGCTATGCTGAAGCTGTTGCCATCCGAAAGTTCAAACCCGTGTTGTGTGTTCAGAAACAACTGTTTACAGAGTTGTCACTACCATGGTGGTGAACTCTAACAGTTGGCATTCTCACACTGATCTGTAAATAGTCTGTAGTATGCACTCGTAAAGGCGCAGCGGAATTTGTCCGGACATAAATCGTGCGAATATCAGCCTGCTGTTTTCTTGGAATTTGTCTATTGCGACTACGCTTGTGTCGTCCATTTGGGCTTTGGCGGCTTTACTGTGTTTTGAATTATATATTCAACAATTCTCTAAGATGGAACGTCATAAGAACCGACTGAATTTCAGACCATGGTTAACTTCCCACCCAAGAGAGATGTTCTTCCTAACTGAAACGCCGTACATAAAGTTGATGTGAAAATCACAAGACGTAATATTATCTCTATCCCATTTGAACTACTCTCTGCCGTGATCTTATAGCAGTTGACGAAACACAGTGTCTATAATAAACACGCAGGATTTTCAGCGTGTTGCAAGTAAATTGGTTACATTTCTGCTGTGCGACACTGATACTGTCGTATCGCGTTCGCCTCAAACTGCTTTCGGCCGGACTTTAAAAAGACAGCACTTAATCATGAAATTTATTGTTCAAGGCAAAGTTATGGGTTGCAAGCCGTTGTCTGTCTTCTATATAAACAATACTGCGTTGGGCCAGTTTGAACGATTCTTGAAAACATGGCCAAGAAAACAACAGAAAAACGGTAAACAAGAAGGTCGGTAATACAAGCGAAAGCACATGCGGTGCGCGTATGCTTGAGGATGTGACGCTAAAATGTCAGCTGTATAATCGATCAACGGAGATGCTCCCGTGCTGTGGCAGGAGAGAAGCGATTCACGAGAACGTGGCTGTACGATAGCGGTCGCGACGCTTTCATCCTATAAGGACTGTTTTGATCTAGTCCATCATATCACTGTTTGGGGCTGTCTATTTTCCAGCTGACGCGTTGGGATGGGGACCCATTCTTAGGTTTATTCACCTTGATGTTGACTGTCCTAGTGTAGACGGTTGTTTCGAGTAGTCAGGTCCTTTCTTTCTATTTCGAGGCCAGGATTCCCTCTTTCCCTGGTTTTATGGCTTCTAGGCACCAGCGCGAACCACTGATTTTTTCTGCTGTCTTTCGTGGTAATGATCAGTGTTTGGCGTAAGTAACCGTCGGTTATTCACTGCTCGGATATTTTACTTTCTCTGTTCATGTTCACTGATATCAAGCATGACTGTCTTGATTGTTTTTTAAATTTTTGTCATTTTAGTGTTAAGCTTTTGCCACACGCTCGTCTGTACTGCGCTGCCGATGCATTTTTTAAAGTGTTTAGAAGCCGTTTAACTACTTGTTTGTAGTAATATTTGATACCTTTTCTTCTTCAGATTGTAAACAGTAGTGATGAACAACGACGATGTCATTTGGCAAATCATCAATCGATCGTTTTGTTCTTACATGGTTAAGACGAAAACGGGCAAGTTCTGTAGAAATGATAATAATGTTACTGGACTATGCAATCGCCACTCTTGCCCCTTGGCTAATTCGCAGTACGCCACAGTGAAGGAGAAGGACGGTGTTGTTCATCTGTTTTTGAAGGAGCCCGAACGCGTTCCTTATCCCGGAAAACAGTGGGAACGAGTTAAGTTATCACGAAACAAAAAACAAGCGTTGGCACAAATAAAAAAGCACATGGCTTTTTGGGATAGTTGGATCATTTCGCGGGTCAAGCAAAGATTTTTTCGCATACGGGACAACCTAAAAAATATGCGTCGTTTGACGCTTACACGGCAAAAGAAGTTAGAACCCATTGACCGAAAAGTTGAACGAAGAGATCAAAGGCAAGAGAAGAAGGCCTTACGCGTGGCCCGAGTTGAGCGCACAGTGGAGCAAGAATTATTAGACCGTTTACGCACATCGCTTTCCCAAAAAGAAATCTATAATATCGACAAATCCGCATTTGAAAACGCTCTATCGGCAGAGGAGATTGTAGAGGAAGATATGGAAGATACATCAGAAGTGGAAATAAGTGAAGATGAATTGGTGTACACTTCCGCGTCAGAAGAAGAAATTGAAGACTTAACTGAAACAGAGACCAATCTAATATTAGCCGAACACCCAAAACGTAGGAAAGTATCCATCAAATATGAGAGTAGCGATGATGGTTGATTTCTTAGTTGTATATAAATTTTGTCGTATTCGTGGTTTTCTTTCATGCGTGAGTTTTTCGATGGTGATAGTAATTCGTTTGCCTTAGCAAACTGATCACACAGTGGATGCGCTCACCACGTGCATTGTTTCACATATATAACTAGCAGCTGGTGATGTGCTGCCCACTTTTTTAAATCGCGTCTACAGTGGTTGAAGTTTAAGTGTTTTACTTCAGTTAAGTAGATTCAGCCCATTTTTTGTTCAAACAGATTTGCTTATTTCTGATTTTCAACCCGATTGCACTTCAAAATTTTCACCAAGTCTTTAAATACCCACAAACTATATCATGTGTACGGCTTAATTTGGCGATCAGAATCAAGTGGTTTGCAGTCAGTGTGTAGTGGACAAGTGGGTATGCGCTAGACCCTCGTCCACTAACAATTTAAAACGCCTTTCCTGAAGAGCAATCGAAACGTAGTCCCAACAGGCATCGAACTAAAAGAACGCAGTAGGGAAACAAACCGTATATTTCCAGCAATGTTTGGAAATGCGATAAGCAGTTAGCTCTAGCCGAGTCTGGGACCAACGGCGTGTTGGAACTAGTCCAACAGAATAATACCCAGTCTGTACTCACTATCGAAAACCAATCGACAATGAAAACAAAGATTCAGCGCGTTGACCCTCGTGTATTAGTATCGACCCTGGAAAATAAGTGTACAGAGAAAGCACGTCAAGCTAGCGAGGCACGGAGCGAGTTGTGATTTTAGCCCCGGGACGGATATTACAAAAGGGATGGCTTGACTAAAACAAAAGTAGGTAAAAAACCAAATCAAAAGTGTACAGGTGAATGCGACTATCAAAAATATCATTTGTTATAGTCGCTACATAGCTCTCCCCCAGAAGGCTAGTAAGTATTACACATGCCTTCGTTATTCCAGAGAGAGAGGAAAATATACACGTCTTTCTGGTTTATCACAGTTGCAGGGTGATACACACGATGAATAATGACATGGGATGGGGAATGTCAAAGTTCGGGGAAGGGTCGAGCGAAAATTGGCTGTTGCGCTGGAAGGATTCTTTTATTTAGATTATTTAGTCTTCGGTGCGTTTCTTCTCTATCGCAGCGGGCTGCCCAACCCTAAAAACTCGAGAGAAAAGGGGGTAGGTTTGTCCAGTGCTGTACGATAGGTAGTTAGGAGTTGTCTCTCCACGCACCATGTTCGGATAGTCTGGAACGGAGAACACCGTGAAGTACCCGCACGACAGGCGGAAATGGGATAACTCACCGTGTCAACGTATCCGAGTGACTAAATAATTTCACAGCCGAGGATTTTGCGGACCCTGCGATTTTGAGCGTGGCTGTGTTCTGTTTGCTCTTCTTCTTGTGTTGCTGTCTAAAGTTGATAGACTCAAGAAAGAAGAGGGTTAGCATACGAATAAACCTGGTCCAGAACAACGCCGTTTGGGTTGCGGACCTGGTAACGCAAATGCATAGGAGTCCAAATAAAAAATTTTTTTGTTTTTTTGTTTTGTATCGCTATGTCCAGACATACCATAACTCAGAAGAGCAGGTGGACAAAAACGATGAGTACGAATATGCGTAGATTATGTTAAAAAAACGTCATTTCCAAAAGTAAGAAACGTTAACATACTCCGCAAAACGTACGGGCTTGCGAAGCTCCCTACCAAGACGATTATGCCTAGAGGTAGAGGGAGCAAGAGTTGGGGCTGCGGGAGTTGCAGGGGGTTCCGGGGACGGAACAGTTTTGCTGACACCGGGGGTTCCCGGCGAGGAACGTTACTTGTCGACGGGAGTGAGGCTGATGATTCCTCCATAAATGCTGGTTTCAGCCGGTCGACAGAAACTACCTCGCGTTTGCCATTGCGGCTAATGGTGAAGGTTTTCGTGTCTCTTGCGAGGACACGATAGGGGCCGGTGTATGGGGGCTGCAGCGGTCGACGAAGGTCATCCGTACGAAGGAAAACGTGTGTACACGATGACAGTTTAGCGTGCACATGCACAGCTGATGATTGTTCCCTAGGCTGCACCGGGCGTAGCTTTCGCATATGGTGCGCCAAGCGAGCTGTGTAGCTACCGTAATCGTACGGTGTTGAAGGTGCGGGTGAGACGAGTTCACCTGGTAACCTAAGCGTGCAACCAAAAACTAGCTGGGCTGCGGTAGCGTTTAAGTCCTCTTTAACCGTATTGCGCAGTCCTAAGAGTACTAGTGGAAGTGTCTCTTTCCATGAAGGATTAGCATGGGCACTTAGAGCGGCTTTTAATTGACGATGAAGACGTTCAACCATCCCATTTGCTGCCGGATGGTAAGCCGTAGTACGAATGTGCTTGCACCCTAGCGTATTTACGAGAGCTGCGAAATGTCCTTCAAAGTGCGATCCACGGTCTGTGGTCACCACTGCTGGACAACCGAATTGCGCCACCCAACGTTCCATGAATGCGCTGGCTACCGTTTCTGAAGAGCAGTTAGGTAGCGGTATGGCTTCAGGCCATCTTGTGAAACGGTCAACACACGTCAACAGATAAATAGAGCCATTCGAGGGTGGTAAGGGGCCCACCAGATCGACGTGCACATGATGAAAACGTGCGTCTGGCAAAGGAAAAGTGCCGGGGGCTCTTTGTATGACGGTGGACTTTGGAACGCTGGCATTGGAGACAAGAACGGCTCCAATTGCGGACATCGTGGTTTACCTTAGGCCATACGAAACGTTCAGTGACAAGTTTAACTGAAGCGCGTATGCCAGGATGAGACAGGTTGTGCAGTGTATTAAACACTGCGGCGAAAAGATGCAGGCACTACAGGGCGAGGTGTGCCCTGGGAAGTGTCGCAGAGGATCGTTCCCTCCGAAGATGTCAGAGGTACTGGTTGGATTGTGAGAGAGCTCTTTTGACGAAGATGCTCGATCTCAGGATCAGTGGCTTGTGCAGCAGCCATGGCTGCTAAATCAATGCCATTGTCAGCAGATACGCTGAGGTTATGGACGCGTGAAAGAGCGTCAGCGACAGTGTTTTCGGTACCTGAGACATGTCGTATATCAGTCGTAAACTGAGAGATATAGTCCAGGTGCCTAACTTCCCTTGGGGAATGCCTGTCGGATGAAGCGTTTAAAGAGTAGATTAACGGTTTGTGATCGGTGTAAACCGTAAAAGCCCTGCCTTCTACCGAATGCCGGAAGTGGCGGATGCCTAAATAAATGGCCAATAACTCTCTACCGAACGTGCTGTAGCGGGATTCCGCGGGTTGTAAACGTTTAGAGAAGAAAGCTAAAGGTTGCCATTGCTTATTAACGAATTGTTGTAATACAGCACCGACAGCTGTGTCAGAAGCGTCGGTTACGATTGACAATGTTGCGTTCGGATCAGGATGAGCAAGGAGAGCTAAGTCGGCGACCGCATCCTTGAGCTCAACGAACGCAGTGCGCGCAGCCTCGGTGAACTGGAATTTGCGTTCACCTCCACGGAGGAGATCGGTCATTGGCTGCATTATATGCGCACAGTGAGGTATGAAACGTCGGTAGTAGTTGACCAGACCACTAAAACGACGAAGTTGCTTGAAGGAATTTGGCTCGGGTATTCACGGATGGCTTTCACCTTATCCGTGAGTGCAGCGATTCCATTTCTGAGATCTTGTGACCCAGAAACTTTAACTTTGCTCGGTTACTTAGTCGTCACTTACAACTGTGACGCCATGTTGGGTCAAACGTTCGAGTAAGGTGCGAAGATGCGTAAGGTGTTCCTCTTTTGAAGAGCTAGCAACTAAAATATCATCTAGATAGGGGTAAACAAAGTCCAAACCGCGAGTCACTTCATGAATGAAGCGTTGAAAAGTTTGAGCTGCGTTGCTCAAACCAAATGGCATTCGAAGAAACTCGAAAAGGCCAAAAGGGGTTATAACTGCGGTTTTGGGTATATCTTCTTTGGCTACCGGGATCTGGTGATAAGCGCGTACCAAATCTATCTTGCTAAATATGCTTTTCCATGTAAGCAAGTAGTTAAATCCTGCATGTGCGGGATCGGGTACTTGTCAGGGACGGTTGCTTTATTGAGCCCGCGGTAATCACCGCATGGGCGCCAATCACCTGACTTTTTAGGGACCATATGCAGCGGTGAGGCCCATGGACTCTCGGAAGGGCGTATTATCCCGAGTTCAAGCATGTGCTCGAACTCTGCCCTGGCGAGTTTAAGTTTGTCGGGAGCCAACCGGCGAGGCCGTGCGGAGACGGGGTCCCTTAGTGCGGATGTGATGAGTGACACTAGAGGTCACTGTTGGAATATCGTTCGATGAGCGAACGAGCTGTGGGAACTCAGTGAAGAGATCCACAAATTGCCTAGGGGCGGCGGGATGGGCATATATGGGTGTTATGGCCGCAACTGTTGCGTGCGTGCCAGGTATGCTTAGTTTGGTGCTGGAATCGATTAACAGACGGCGTCTCGTATCGACCAGCAGGTCGAAATGCCGAGAACCTTAAATGACGTTGCATAAAGACCGGTCCTGGAACAATGAGCCAGCTCGGTAAAAAGGCGCTTGAGGTTGATTTTGGGCTGTAATAAAATAGCCGTTCGTGTGAGGTTGCGTTTGATGCTGTGCGCAAGAGAGCGTATGAAATGTAAGGCGTCAAGCAGTATAAGCTCCCAATGGCTGCATGATCTCGCCGAGAGCATTATCACTCGCCAAGGTGTACAGTTCAGCCTCTCGGCATGCCCATTCGCTTGAGGGTTGTGAGCCGCGATTCGACTGACGGTGATACCTTTACTATGCAGGAAACATTTCAATTCCCCAGACAGGAACGCAGGGCCTCGATCCGAGCGGACGTAAGAGGGCATCCCGAACATCGCAAACAGCTGACAGAAGCACTTGGTGACGGTAGATGGCGTCGTATCCGGGCAAGGAAACGCAAATGAGAATCTTGAATACTCATCAGTGATGTTTGGTAAGTACTTGTTGTCAGTAACGGATGGAAGAGGGCCCCTAGAATCGACATTCAATCCTTCAAACGGCAATTTCGTTGTAATCGGAGTACCGTTTGGTGGGATATGGAATTTCGGCTTCAATTTCGTGCACGTCAAACAACGTGAAATGACAGATTTCACCTCAAGTGAATAGGATAGGTATCTCGAACGGATGAAATACAACATCCGAACATCTGGATGACACAGAGTCATGCGGGTTCTTCAGAGACATATTGTGAGTCGATGATTCGTAATGCGTGCAGAATGGCGCATCGGCGGCTTGATTTTCTTCTGCGCGATACGTGACATCAAAGCCAAAGCACGAAAGCTCGACACGCCGACGCTGAATTTTGTTATCTTTAACCTTCCCATGATGCTGAAAATCGTACCTAAAAGCCGCAGATTTCTGATCAATAATCAAGGGGTTCCCAGTGAATGACGCCTTCCCCCTCTTGATGGCTTTGACTATAGCGTAGGCTTCTCTCTCGATAAAAGAATGACATCGTTCGCTCGGTGACAAAGTTCTGGCGAAGAACCTCACGGGTCTGCCGCCTTGTGCTAGAGTAACAGCGACAGCAATGTCAAAAGTATCGGTCTTAACGACTAAATATAATTGGTTGTCAGCCGTGGTAACCATCATCTTCTCTAGGTCGTTTTTGAGCGGCACGTGTGGCAGACGGAGAACGATTTTTGACCAGCAGGTTACTCTTGTCAGAAAAGTGAGATCCACGGAAAATAGCGAGCGAATAAGCCCACAAGGCGTCGCTGCGATTTCCTGTCTCGTGGTTACTGCAAATCACGAAACGGTTGTAATCTTTCTGGACACGGCTTGATTGAACGGTGCGAAACTTCGTACCTCAGTAGACTTATTTCTCGAGCGACGATAACGCTTTTCTTATCGAACGGGACAGTTAGAACACGAAAACTGGTAGATGCAAGCATTTCGTATTGACTCGTCAGTACCAAATTTACAATAACACGGGTGCGTTTTTTATAGCAAACAACTAGAGGGGTGGATAATCAATAAGCGTGTTAGGATAGGTCATTAAGTCCAGGGAAGGGTCAAATTCACGAACAGTTGTTTCTGAACACAGAGAGCTGGCTTGAGTCGGTTGATTGCGACTGCTTCGGCAAACCGTAAGAATCTTGGGTTAGAATGACGTAACAGGACTCTGAATGCACAAGATGGATCGATAACGTGACCAGTGATCAGGACGTGTCTGGCGACTGAGGAAACTGGCTGTTTACGTGTTTCAGCAACATTGCCGTTCTCCGATAACACGGACTTCTGAACCCATTTAGGTAAATGTTCCTTCATTCTGGAGCTCAAGCATCTCTCGGTTCTGCCTATGTAACTTTCTCCGCAGTTACATACAAATTGGTAAATACAATGTGAAGTGGCACCGATAGGCTGATCTTTGACTGAAGGCACCGGTAACTTCTGAGTCCGAGCAATTACACGGAGTTCAGCTGCATTGAAAGTTCGCTTAATTGAATTTCTCAACCGTTGTGTTGTTTGGTGTTCTATGCTGGTTTGGTAATTATGCTTTACCGATGGTAAAGCCAGTTTCTCAACAGCTAACCGTTGCTGTCGGTGGGGTCGTTGCCCAGCAAAAGTAAGAACAAAACGACAACGTACCAACGCATGATCTGAATCCAAGCATGTGCTCCAATAAGAACGACAGTCTTGAATGGAACC
>LOND01021111.1:0-10962 GCA_014220965.1 Paragonimus kellicotti
TTAGTTTCTCTGCCTTTTTCTCACACGAATTGATCTGAATCTTGGCTACCAATATACTCGTGTATTGAGATCGATGAAGCTCGTTTCTTCGACTCATCGTCTTTCACTTACACTGTAACACTCCATAAAGCAAACCGGACAACAGTAACTAATAAGGTTGCTTGGGACGGCATTTCACTTTCATGGATTTTCTAATTCTTGTGCAACACGCACACAAAAATGGACCCAATGAGCATAATTGACCGTACCGCTTCATATTTTATAACACACTCCAGGTTGCATAACACTCGATCTGTAGCCGTATTAAGCATCTCTAAACTTTGTCCTTTGCTTAATGGGGGGGGGCCTGAGTTCGAGTTTACAGCAAAGTTAGAATTAACCGATGATTCTCCGTTTGTAAATAGCCAGCGTTCTCTCATTCGACCAGGGTACGTTTGATAGCATCACCAATTTGACATACAATAAAGCTGATAGTCACAACACATATGAACGATTTGATGGTAAGGTCACTTTGATCTGTGCCAGTCTTGCAAGATTTCTCGATAAGGGACGTTTGAATGTGTTTCGCTTCCAAATGGTGGTGCCACAAATGGAATGCCACCAACAAGGCTAAAAGTTACTAAAACCTTTCCAGTTTAATCACCTGGAATTTGGGTTCAAATCCATCTAACATATTTACAGCTTTCTTATTCATTCAGTTCTATTCAATACGTTTCAAAAATTCAAGATACTGTGGTCAGCCAAAATGATGATCTGGTTAATGCGCAGTTGTAATTTCAATGTCAACATTCGTTCTTTTCTTCAGGTAGTTTAATAACTTTTCTACTAAAATGTTTAAAACCAAAACATGTAAAAGAAGATTGCGGGCGTATTTTGGCTGATTAAACGGAACGATCGATGAATGAAATTCCCTTGAGAATTGCATGTTAACATCGCTCCATTATCGGAAGGCACGATCAACACAATTAGTGGAAGCGCAAACCATCTCCAGCCCGAATGAGTATCAATTAAATCGAGCTGTGTTTTGTTGGTTCGATTGTGAACCGATACTCATAACACAAACTACAATCTTTAATCTGTCCATAGTTTTTACTTACCAAAAACTCCGTTACCTCAGCCCAAAGATTTCAGCCTGCTAGAGGCAATCGAATGCACCACATCGATAATAATGAATCCTAGTTTTTGATTCTGAATACTGTGAACCCTTATGAGTTCAGTGTGGACAGCCGGAGGCCAGTATTCAGCAGAATTGTCTAACGGTTGTCGGTAATTTCCCCCAACGGGACATAATTCGCTGAAACTTTCCGACAACTGTTTGTAGATGAAAACGACTGTTGCATAGCATAGGTACACTGATGCAGGAACAACTTAGAGGTAAGAAACTGTTGAGATGGTAAAAAACCAATTATATCACTAGTTATATCTTCAGTACACTGTAAACAACCGCAGGTGGAACTGACAGATAGATAGGCCGGCAAGAATTGTTTGTTGCTGACATTGAACGGGCATTGTTGGCACTACAGAGCGAACATAAGTGTTGTCCGAAGGTCAATATTTACCGGACCTTGGAATATACTACTCTATTTGCTGTTGCACAAAATAGTTTACTTCAGCCCCGAATGTAACTTTCACTGCATGTGTGATAACAAAACCGACTGGAAGTTTGAGATTAATGGAAATTTGTATACACCTATCATACTGTTGGTAGTTTTCGGACACCAGCAATATCACTACTAACCGAAGAGCGATGTGTAGTTAATCGTTTGTTTGTGCAAACTCTCTTCAAAGCGGTTTGAACCACTTGAACAGGTTACACAATTGGATAACTATATTTCTGATTATGAATACAAACCCAGTTGAATTCAGCATAATGTAAATTTCATACCGACGCTCCATAGCAAGATGTTGTTCACCTTCTTGGAGTTTGTCAAGTGGAAATTGTAGAAAACGGGCCGGAAAGGAAAAACTCCATATTACTTAAACCAAAATGTTTATCCTTCAGGTTACTGGCCTTATGGGGCAATTTTTGTACTTCACAATTAAATTCCTACATATCAGCAACAGTAGGTACACTGATGGATCACAACAACACATTGAAAGCGCTCAACAATTGTTGAACAAACTGAAGAATGCCATACTGTAAAAGGACGAAACCATGATTGTATCTGATTTGAAAGGTTCTTTTCATACCAATCAACACATCCGTGATCAACTTTCGAAAAAATTCACAAACCATACGGTCGTGAAGTTGGGGGGTGGGGGGGGGGGGCGGGGCGGGGGGGGGGGGGGGGGGGTGGGGGGGGGGGGGGGGGGGGGGCGGGGCTGGGTGGGGGGGGAGCGGGGGGGGGGGGGGGGGGGGGGGGGGGGGGGGGGGGGGGGGGGGGTGGGGGGGGGGTGGGGGGGGGAGGTGGGCGGGGGGGGGGTGGGTGGGGTGGGGGGGGGGGTGGTGGTGGGTGGGGCTGGGGGGTGGGGGGGGGGGGGGGTGAGTGAAACTGACAATAAGTACAATCTTATGGAACTATACCTATCTACGTACTCCAGATTTGTGGACGATTCTGCGAAAGGCTGAGAAGTGCTCTAATGAGATTTCCTATATGTCCGCTTATCGCTGAATCAGTCATGCAAAGGCTAAACAGCATCACATTGTCTACGATTAATCAAAGACTGTGAGCATGACAAGTGGATGTCACACTTGTAATAATCAAGCGCACTAAGATAGAAGATACAAACAAGCTACTCAACAGCGTCTTCAGCGTTATTAAATCCACCATAAAAGTTTAAGACTTCAGCAAGCTGTACCAAAAACTCGATAAAACATTAGAGACTTCAGTTTCTAAGGAAAATAACTGCGGACCACTGCTTGGCTTTCATACCGATCACCCAAATTGTTATAGAAAGCCGTAACTGTTATGTTTTTAGAAGAGCTAAAATACGGTGCAGTACCGCCTACATAAGGCGCAGTTGAAACTAACAACCACGCAGTGATTGAATTTGAATTGTGTAACATAGCACAATGCCCTATTGTTGGCGCCATCTCAGTTTTTCTTCATGTAAATTGTGTATGCGTGCAGTAGTGGGCCTTCAGGTCATGCTTGTCCGTGTTGTTCCCTTCTACAGGATTATCGTGTGGACCCCTACTTCGGAATAGTGCTGTTCATTGGTATCTCCACCTTGCCCAGAGTCTATCCAGAAGCGTAAAAGACAATTAGAGTTTGTAACATTTACTTTCGAGGAAACGGGGAAAAGTATCCTTATCCGATACTTTGTCACAATGAACGCACAAGTATTTTCATCATTCGCGACCTATTACAAAGTGCAAAATCCTAACTTTCAAGAACCAGTCAACGAAACCGATCACTCACCGGTACACCGCAACATATCACAGATGACCAAGCGATACTTCCACTCTCACAGTATCATAATAGAAAGCCGACAAATCTCAGATGTACGGAAAACACTGGCAAAACCGAAGAAAAAATCCAAATCCAGCCATGATAAGACAAAACTTGGCACACATAACATCAATAATCATATCGTCATCACACCTAGGCAACCACGAATTAGACATCAAGAAACCCTATCAACTCTCGTTGGTTCTACATCCACGATGATCAAACTCGATACATAACAAATCTAGACATTACAAAGTTCTTCCGCAAACAAACACAACGTACGCAAGAGAACTCCTGGAGGCCTGGTATTCCTCAACCAATCTAATAAACACATACCGAATCAGAAAAAATATGAACCAAGACGAGGAAAGCACTTGACGAGACACGACTTAACTGTTACTTGATATTGACCTGCAAATGAACGGACTGACCTGAAAAAGCCAAACATTGACAATCAATAACTAATCAGATGAAATTGGTTTATTTTTCCCCCCAAAACAGAAAACCCTTTTTTGGAAACGGGTCTGTTTCAAGCTCAAAGACGACGTTGCAGCCTTGCATTTTCATGATCAAATCTCTAATGCAACCCAATACTGGTTAGTCAGATTTCAGATTAAACGGTCAAAAGACCACCATATAACTAATCCGACCTAAGATTAAGTGAGCGACCGCAACAGGAAGTATCCAATCCGATTCTGGGTCGAAAGGTCATCACAACGTATATTAAGACGGACAGTCACCTATTTCACAACCGCAAACCGCTCAACCGCATACGTAGTCATTTGGCACATGAAGATGAAGCTATGTAACTTAAATTTAGTTTCAATGAAACCATCGGCCACCAAACTGGTATTTTATGCGCAAGACGCCTTCTAACGCGTATTTATCTAATAAATATCTTATCGGAAGCTTGTAAACAATGTTAATAGATGAAATATCAAACTTGCTTCAGGAAGTGAGAGCCTTTAGATGTATGTATTCAGAGTACTAGACAAATGGAGCAATATACTATTCAAAATGTGGTTTACGCCAAAGTTTGAACACAGAGTTTCACCCACGCATAAACAACAGCCTTTATATCAATTAACAAACCCATTTCAAAATCAATTGGTTGATACCCACTTTTGACATGTAAAAAACATATTAACCTCTTGCAACCTATTCGTCCATTGAAGTTTTTTAGTTGTTTACATACTACTGTTTTCGTTCTGGAATGAAAGTTGTTCTAGAGTCAAGTAGTTGACAACAACATATAACTTATGATGAGTAGTCGGGGATTTGGTTAATTTCCAGTTGAACATCATCCACAATCACCTACCCGTAACCGTCGCGTTCCAATAGATTTTCAGGCGGACCCATTTCTAATAGAAGACCCACAACTCAGATGTTTTCGCTCTTCTTTAGAGCAGGCCCATCATAGTGCTATCCTTACCACTGCCAGGGCACCCAGCAACTTCGGGCACGTGCTCTTGCGATAGAAACAACCCATGTGACCATCACCTTGACCTCATAACTAGCACCGACCGAGACTAATCATATGTGAATCGTATCTCAACAACCTTGTCTGTGGTATAATGATTCTCATTGACAAGCTCTTAACGAAAGACGAAACTCAAGCTCTGTATAGCTTCCTATTCAAAAGGCACACATTGGAATCAATCTATGGAATTGCGACGTCTGCGATCAATCTTGTGAGTATTCAAACTTTAAGTATAATTTAACTCTTTACGTGACTGAACAAATTGCATTTTTGTCAGTCGAACATTGATCCATGGATAATGTTCTGGAAATTTACTTTAAACGTTTGGACTTCTTGCTGTTGAAGCTTTTATTCATAGTATTCCAAGATGCGTAAACTTTTGTTTGGAACCATGAAAGTTTGATAAGGAAACAAGAACTGAACCGATGAAAATTTCAACAATGTATGTAAGCGTTGATGTCGCAAGTGTGGTCGCGTTGTGACGAATGGACATCGGTTTAGCGTTCTCACAATGTCATAGAATCTGATACACACCTTTCCTCTATAATAAACTGCCCATCAACCCATGGAAAAAGATAAATTAATTTACATATATCGTACGATGAAATCATTGGCACTTACACAAACATTGAAAGCAATCCTATCACTTACGAGTATAACGTTGTTAAAACCTTAAGTGTGATACCTTTGAATTTCCATCACACGATTTCACGAAAATAGTGAACGCTAGCCCAAAAGCTTACCCCTAGGTGCCTTGTGCATTCAAATGGTTAAATTCGTTTGGCCCCATGAAAATCAAGTTGAACTGTGGGCAAAATAAGCTGGACTTTATCAATTCACTAGATTAACAGAAGCTTGCGTCAATTAGTTGATGTGGCTTAATTGATTGGTTTAGTTCCAACGAAATTCAAAATTGATAAGGTGAACTTGTTGAAAGTGGCTACTTTTGTGCTGACTTGTGAAAAAATAACAGGTGGAACATAAATGTTTTCAGTCGGTTGAGCGAGGAAAGTGAGCATTTATAGTGGTTATTGATGAGAAACACAATAGCATAGCCATCCGATAGTTGAAAAGCGATAAGTGCACTCCAACTTAGAACCTGGAAAACACTGAGGGAACGCACTTCAGTCTACAGCAAAAGACATCCGACTAGTGAAACATCGAGAACAACACACCTGACCGGAATCTCCTAATAGTTTGCCAGATGTCTGCATCAAGCCATCAACATATGATGCATTTACAAAAGAGCCTGCTATGTTGCTTAGGATTAGGCATATCTGAATACCAAATGAGCACTGTCTGCATATCAGGCTTCATTAGTAGGTAGTCAATTTTGAGTTGCTTACTTTCTTGATTAGTGAAGACTGGTCATGAATGCGCAGACCAGATGCAGTAATGTGAGATAAGGTGGAAGTTTACATCCCAAAATCCAAAATGTTACAGCATTAGAATCTAAGTACTGTTTTACAGAGATTCATTGAAGAACTCTGACGGTAATTGTTTTATATCTTAAGTACAATAGTTTTCAATGTAGTTTATTCTCGCCGTATGATTCTTTTAATATAACGAACAACACGTTAACTATGTGATGCAATTATAAAAATGCGGATTAAGATTTTTAAATTCTCTGTGTCTTAGCGCTATCTGTCTTTCGGAAAGACTGTATGCTGTAGTCTGCACCAAAATAATCAGCACATGTAAATCGCCGTGATTTAATTTTCGTGATCAAAGCCCATGCGAAAACCTTGTGATTTTCTAACGAACTTGGGTTGTGAATTTAACTAACAAAATTTACTTGTTTAGATAAACAAAATTTTATTTTTGAGTATCTGTAATTATGATACTATTTGAAAATTCTACCTGTTGTATTGCCGTCATGCTACTGAACGGGAAATCCTATGGTAACGTAGATTATTTTAGTAAATTACAAGAGATGGAAGGATGATAGTTGTTTTTCCGAGTTGGTGACTAATGTACTGGTGTGCACTGGAATGTCACTTTGCTATTCAGTGGTGATGAGTGTGTTCCACGTGAGCAGAATGTGTGATCAAAAGGGAGGGAGGTTGAAAGCATGACGACAATAGTGTTAGTTTCACTAATAAGTCAAACCATTATGAAGTTCTCATAAAGCGCAGAGTACGTCTTATTGATACTTCCCTCTCCAAAGAAAAGTTGGCGGTTTTGGACAAACACTGAACTCAGCATAATTGAAATGGAAAGTCATCACTCTGTAAACAGAAGTACCGTATAAATCACTTTAAGATTCAAGGATAGTGGGTCTTATTCTTGACGCTTACTTAAAAAACGTAATAAATTGTTATTCGTGAGTATCTCTGACAACTGATATTACCGAGACCGAACGCGGTCCATTGCATATAATTGTATCGAAGCTGTGAACTACCATCAAGACAACTTAGTAGTTTTCGTAACACTGGTTAGCCTGCTGTCCAATGTGTGAGGACGAGGCGTGTTGTCTGTGTTATGATTAGTGTTCAGTTTCACTTCAACTTATCATGTGAAAGAGGCCCAGAATTGGGATCCAAAAATGTATTATGAACTGTTACTGAAAGATCAATTCGACTGAAACCGATATCAGGAAGGACAGAAGTGAGCGACACTATTATCTGCAGCTTAGTGTGTTCCAGTTAGAAAAGCTGGGTTTTTATTGTAGCATATATCTCGAATACTCAAAGTTCGGTTCGTAGCTGTTCAATTATTTTTGCAGAATGTTCTGAATGGTCAGTTTCGAAGATCTCCCTGCTCACTTAGTGTTATCTATTCGACATTGAGCTCGGACACACATGAGAAGCAAAAATCGCACTGAATTGCGCGCACATCCCTTATCATCTACCAATACGTATACCGTTTTTATGCCGATGTGAAATATTTTTCCTGCCTTGAAGCCCTAGTAAAATTGTTTCGCAGACAGAACGGTAACACTAACTGTAGTGAGGGTGGAGTATCATAAAGAATGTGATCATTCAGGACCAAGGTGTGTATATGACCCCCCAAGATCATGTTTTTTCCTATTTCTGTTTCCCACAATTTACTTTAAGTAAAAATACATGATTTTTTTCTGTTATTCACACTGAATAAACCTAGCTATAAAATTTTCATATACGTCACACTTCAGTATTTTTTACAAGAATCTCATCAAGTTTTGATGTTTTGTCTCAGTTGAATGTGCTGAGGAGATGAATACTTTGTTTCATTTTGTGTTCAGGAAGACTTTTAGATGCTTTCGTTTGAACAGAACAGCACTTAGACTTGGCTTCTCATTTTGACTGTTTTCGCAGCTTTTAGTTAGTGTGTACCTCTATCAAATACGTCGATACAAAATGGAATTACCGTTCATGCAGCAAGTTTGGAGACATCTTCACAGCTTTCGCATGAACAGCTTTCATCGAAGTAGTTCGTACAACATAGTGGTTGTCTGCCACTTTTATTTGACATGTTTCTCAGACGACCACTTGCGAGAGGTTTTATACAGTCGGCAACCTTCTTAAAACATTTCATTCACCTCCAAAACCACATCCGTTATCTGTAACTTCTTGCTAATCCGACGTTTTTATAATCCACATATTCACACTCTGCCTGTTTTTGGAACCATTTAATATTTAGAGTTGAACATGAGTTGACCACCAACGGCCTTTGTGTTGCTGATGGTTGTCTGAACGTAAATGACATACGTTCAGCTTAACAAAAATATTATGTTAGCTACTTGGCTTGTTGGGTCTAAGATATTGGTGACCATAACAAGGACATCAGAAGGAATAACTCAAACCGTACTAGTTGAATACAGATCAGAAATGAAGTATTCCAAGTGTCGACTGAGAGATGGTAGACGCGCTAGTCCGGACTTCTGGAATAGCGATTTCCGGTCATGATTCAGGGTCTGGGAAACATCAAGAAAAGTGGTGTATCATACAGCTAGTAACCCACTGACACAACCACTCAAAATATTCCCTTGAATACAAATAGTCAGTGATGTGTTCGTTCCCCAGTGAAACTGCCAAGGCAGTAACAGTGCAAGATAGACTCAAAAAAAGTAGAAGTTTTCCGGTAAAATGTTATTGGAGACTGAAGTACATACTTCATCTTCTTATGTTTCACAAATTCTCGAAGGTTTTTGTTGGTAATTTGTCCAAATAACTTCAACATTGTCCACGTCAAGAATATGTTACTCTGATTAATTTTCTTGCAGTCTGCTTTAAATCATTCCTATGCGCGATTCGGCAAACGCCGTCCAACCACATCCAGGTAAGTGTGTCAACTTTGGCCCAAACTCGATCTTATAAAAAGAGATGAGTTGTCGACATTGTTGTAAACTCATAACGACTGTATGTACAAGGTTGCTATTCTCGCACATGTGGGAATTCTCAGAACAGCAGCTTGCATCACTTATATGCTTCCTGACCATCACAAGCATTTTTAACGACAAAACAGTCATGAATCAGCATTGTCCAAGCAAAGTCGCTCAATTAATGCAAATCAGACCCTGATTAAGAAATATCGATAAATACAAGATAATGCCAATTGGCCGAAAGATATTATTTCTCTTGCTTATTTTCTAAAATAGAACACGTCCGGACTTACACCAATTATGAGCGCTACGTCAACTTATTATCCAAGTACTTACTGAGTATCATGAGCGGCCAAGTTAGAAGGAAGCTCCCAGAAAAAACAGCTGGAATTTGACCGTTTTTTTATCATCAATGTTTGTAAGTTGATAAATGTTTCAAATAGATCCCACTCAAACTGCACCTATGTGTCGGTCGTCTGAGGACAGAAGTTTGTTCCCATCGGCATTACCCTGCCAAAACAAAGGCAGCGGGACATCTTAGAAGTACTATAAGCCGATATGTTAGAGGCAACTGGTCATCCTTTCTGACAGTGTGAACGCCATTTATTTGGCAGTAAAAAAGTGAACAGAAAATGTCCCGGTTTTACGCAGTATACATTACTTTCCTTCATCTGACCCTCAGGGCAGGTAATTTGTCTTGTCGATATATACATGACAGATTTTACATTCAAGCTAACTGTACAAAGGTCATGTTTGAAACACAGGCATGCAGACATAACTGTTGTTCTGGATAGAACCCACTTGTTGTCACAATCTCATTTCGATTTTAGATTTTAGCACTGGTTTTCGCGTGGCGGTTTTGTTGATTCACATGTTACTGACTTTGTTCAGGTTAGACATCCAGTCACAGTCCATCGCGAATTGCGCTCGGTGACAAGCAACAACACACAAAGTGTGGATTCATATGTAACAGAAAACCAAATGGTTACCAGCTTAAATGCCTGTGATTTAAATCTAGTTTTCACACTAAACTGTAAATCGTATTCAGTTGTCACCTTAAAAAGCATGGCCAGGTTCCCAGCTGGTGTAATATTTTGTCAGAAAAAAGAGACTACTTACCTCAAGATTAACAGTTTAGGAATCAAGTACTCAGGTTCTTAGCTGCTAATCATATCGATAATTATTCCATTCCATATATACACAGAAGTTAATTATTGGTTAGATCGTAAACTTGTCAGTCCTATGCAACTATAGTGTGCGCGAAAGTGAATGGGACAACTCACTCGTGGTTCTCCCATCACTGCTTACGTATTTTTAAAATTATTAGAATAACTTAAGAGGAAATAGCATGAGTAATGTCACTCATATATATATATATATATCCAGTCAGTTTGATAATTTCTTCAAACATGTTAACACATCGTCCATAAATTGCACGATATAGCAATGTCAGTATACGAGCAATCAAAAAGTATCAAAATTTCGTTCATTCCAACCAATTACCTCAATTTTACATAATTTACGTTTTATATCTACTGCACTTAGATGCTGGTTTACAGGGAGTAGCTTACAAGATGGCAAATTCGCCATAAGTTTAACAAGGCTGCTGAGCATATTAGGCAAAAGCTGTATGCAAATCAAAGTGGTGTACTGTACACGACGCAACCAATATGTCACATTGTGATCAAGTTTCGGTTATTTTATAAGTTTCTTTCTCAAGTCTTCCGAAACTGTCAATGTTGACGATGCCTTGAATTGTGGACGACCCGGAAACATTGGACGGCAGG
>LOND01021117.1:0-17396 GCA_014220965.1 Paragonimus kellicotti
CCGAACTGCAGTGAGTCGACGAAGTATAATTGATGCTAGAACCCTTGAAATGACTGGGGTCAAACTAATCCCTCTATGGTTTTCGCAAGAGCCCCGGGCTCCTTTCTTAAATATGGGAACTATTATCGAGTGACCCCAGCACGGAGGGATGGTCTCCGTCGTCCACACAAGTTGAAACAACTGAGTCAATACCTCTACCAGCGCCTCCACACCTTCTTCGAAGCGTGCCGGCATGATGTTTTCTGGGGTGGCAGCCCTGTTAAGTTCAAGAGTTGTAATGTATTCGTGAACCTCATTATCAGTGGATTGTTGTAAGTCTACCGACCAGGACGCTGCATTACAAGTTTGTGGCTACAATACGGTAGAAGCGGGATGCCATTCAATTTGACCCTCAAAGTGTTCTGCCCAACGCTCTAACCTTCTGGACTTATTATAGATGAGTGTGCCATCTGCCTCGCTGATAGCTTCACTGACAGACGGTCGCCTGGGACCAGTGGCACGGATAAGCTTGGAAGAGTTGACCGGTGTTCCATGAAGTGAAAAGCGGCTTTCCATTTTCCCAACTTCTCTCATTAGCCAAGCCTCACGATCAGCGTTTAGGCTACGTTTCAGTTTCCTACAGATATCTCCTAGACTTGTTATATGAACTGCCAGGAGGAATGTTCCGTCTGGCTTCTAACAACTCCAGGGATTTCTCCGAGATCCAATGTCTGTTCAACCACGTACCCCCGTGCCGCATGCTACAGTACCTGCCTTCATAAATTGCCTGTGATCGATAATCCTGTAAGAAAAGAACTGCTGTCTAAAGAAGGTCCGAGGACGAAGCTTGAAAAGCTTCCTGTTATGTCTTCGCCGGCCGTCATCATTCGCTGCGATAAAGAATTGTTCTACCAGGCCCATCCTAAAAAAGAAGTGTGTGAGAATCAAATCATCTTGGGGTCGTCGAAATTCAAATGAGCACATGTCAAGAATTTCAAATTGTGACTCATAAATCACATGTGGCAGGTCAGTGACCAGCTCCGTATCCGCGCGTTGAACACGCTCAACAGCGAGTATGTGTTTCTTCAAGCCAGTATACACGATAGTCTTATGTAAAGCCTGTAAGGTTTTTGATACACTTTCTTGTTTATGCGGAAAAAGTCCGTTTCACCATCCCAAAAGTAGCGAACCTCTTTCTAGCAGCCATCTCGTGATGATACGCAAGGGATGGGCGACATTTAGATGTCCAGATTTTTTTCCAGGTCGATTTTCGTGATATCTAATTTTCTGAGTGCACTGTGAAGCACGAAGGTATAGCCAGAGTCTCCACCGAGTGACGTGTGCGCATTTATTGTCACTTAGTGGGAGACTCCAATCGTCTGACCATCGCTCTAATCGCGTCAAGATCTAATTTGCATTGCATTGAGATCACCAGCATTCCAGATTTTTGGATCGTCAGCGTAGAGATAGGCGCCGCCGGAAATATTGTCTGGAAGGACGTTGATGTAAGTGAGAAACAGAAGGGGACCGAGCACTGACCGTTGAGGAACCTCTGAAGAACTCAGAGAGAGAGAGAGAGGGAGAGAGATGACGCAGTCTTAATTCCAGAAGTTATTTTATCCAGAATGGAAATAATCCAACGAACAGTCAGAGTTTTCATATTTCGTGACCACGTTGTTGCTTGACCACCATGTGGTTTCACCCAACTGTTGGTGGTCTCAGTATATAATGCCCGGTACGGTAAACGCTCAGCTGGCATACGGAGTACGTGACCTAACCATCGCAGGCTGTGCAACGTGAGTAGTTGACCAATTGATCGCGCATCCCGAGCGTTCCGGAATACGCGCCGGCGAACTGCCGCATTGCTCACGCGATCAGTCCACTTAATGTGGGCTATTTGGCGGAGACAACGATGGTCAAATACAGCAAGCTTGTTGATATCTTCCTTGCGAACAGGCCACGTTTCCGAACCATAGAGCAAAACAGAACGCACACAAGCATTATATACTCTTCCTTTCAGCGACAATCGAACGTCTTTTCGACGCCACAGATGACGCAGGTTGGCAAAGGCAACTCGTGCCTTTGCTATCCTCGTTGATATCTCATCAGCAATATTACAAGCTGACGAGATAGTGCTACCCAAGTATGTGAAACTGTCCACAGTCTCAAGTGGATTACCTGCAATGAAGAAATTAGGAATGGGGTGTTAGGAAATATGATTTTGTCCGTCCAAAACCGCCACTTCCCTAGAGAAAATGATTTTACGCAGTCTGAATGTCCAGAACAAGTAACCTTCGCTATCATTTTGCCTGTTAAACCTTTATTCCGTTATGCTCGTTAGTGGCTTTGTGGCCTTAACTGCTATTGCTGATAACTGTCTTTCGATTGTCTGATTCTAGACTGTTTGTGGATCGCTAGCGCTATATAAATACCTCGTAATTTCCTCCTGGTCGCACGAGTGTTTGGAGTGAGACAAAGTGGCTTTCTGCACCCGTCTTTTGGTTTGTCTTGAGGAGCAATTGACGGGGACAGTCGCGTTATTCTCAGCACCAAGATTTTTCGTTTACTTTATTACGAGGAAGTGTACTCGATTTCTGTCAGGTGCATCACTATTCCGTAGACAAACCGGCGTATTTTTTTGAGGGTTTACAACATGGGATTGCCCCAGTCTCAAAGTTGCACTTTGAAGGTGCGAAGCGCATTCCATACAAACCAGCCCGGTCATTCACCTTGTTCAGCATGGTCTGCATGTCTTCGGCAGAGGGGCTAAGTAAGACAATGTCGTCCGCATACTCCATGTCGGTCAACCTAGCGCCAGGAAGAAGCTCAACACCAAGCTCACTGGATTCCAATTACGAGGTACCTCTTCAGTCTCCCAAATCGTCTGGAGGAGTTTTGTCAGTTCTGATATCAACCTCTCTCCACCATCCTTGAAAAGAGAAGGAGAGAGGTCTGGTCCAGGAGCCTTGTTACGCTTCAATAACTCAAGCTCCGGGACCACTTCTGCTTCCGACGGAGGGCCGTCTGGAATGCAATAACTGACCATTCGGGTCCCGTCGTCCACATGGTCTGGTTGAGGCCAGCTGAACTGTTCTTCAAAATGTTCAGCCCACCTATCAAGTCGACGCGATTGATTGGTGATAAGTGAACCATCTTTTTCACATATGGTCTCACTTACACCGACTCGACGACCAGTACAACCACGGATCAGGGAAAAAAGCCTTCTGCAATTCCCAGATAAAAAGGCTCTTTCCATCTCTTTCGACTGTTCGACCAAGTAGTGCTCACGGTCTTTGCGCAAGCTTTTAGTCAGCTTACGTTCTCGACGGTCGTCATCATATTCAGAACCAGGTGGGATCGAGCGACGCTTGTTCATGAGGTTTATCGACGTGATGGAAATCCAGTTCTGTCGCAACTGAACAGCTCCTTCGGAACATACCTCTTCACAGCATGTTTTCATAGCTGCGGCGATTTGTTCCCAGTGTTCGTTAGGATCCCTCACCTGACTCAAACTGGGCAACCTGTTCACCAACGGTAAGCGTTCTTCACATTCGCCTCGCTCGAATGCCAGCTAAGTATCTTGCATTTACGAGCGTATGTCCTCTGGGCAAATGACAAAACGAAAACGGGCACGCACAACAGCATGGTCCGAGTCCAGGTGGTTGCTCCAAAAGGCACGACAGTCTCTAACGGAGTGCCACCACTGGCTGATATATGATCGAGCTGTGCCCATGGCTGAGAAAGATACGGAGATCTCCATGTGGGTACTGAACTTTGTCCGGGTTCGGCGTCTTTCTATTGTCTCTTGGGGTATGTGTAGGTATGACAAATAAGCATCGTCTTTCCAGGCTTTGTCGACCGAGTTTGACCGAAGTGCTAATTCTGATGACACAGACGACTATTCACTGAGATCCAGTCGGACATATTCTATGGTGCTTGAGAGCCCAGTTCAATCTCCACCTCAGCTTGACTGCGACGTTTGATTCCACAATCTCCAGTGACTGAGGAAGAACTGCAGCTACCTAGCACTATGCAGGGGTGAATTGAAGTGACTGGCAGCAGTGGGATCAAAAAGGCCAATTTTAGAGACACAGCACACATCCAGTTTCAAACTAAAGAAGGCACATGCTAGGGCCTCTTGCCAATCTATCAGTCGGGAATGTGGAGGTAAAAAAGCTGTTAAAGTTGTCTTGACATGGTAAAAAAATTAACAACGGAATGGGATGAAAGTGAAAATGAGTTGTCTGGTCATTCAGGCCAACGGTGTTCTCTGGTACTTCCCGGTCTTTTATGTTGCGGAAGGGGGTTGATTTGAGAGACCCCACCCCGAGTCTCTGACTCAAAAGTCTGACCTGCGAGACAACAGGATACAGGGTTTTTCTTGGAGTCCCTACCTGGAGTCGGTGACTCAAGAGCCTGACTCACTTGGTAACAAGAGGCTTGTCTAGCTCGAGGGCTCGGTGAACAACACGTCGATGTCCAGTTCTCTTGGCCGCTGTGGCATTGTGTGTAATGGAAGCTATATTAGGCTTCCGAATGATACCGAAAGTTATTCGACCGTATTGGATATTGCGTCGGAGTTCCCAATCAACCGTTGAGCGATCGGAGTGCTGTTTTTTTGAGGTTACCTTTTCTAGCCCCCTTCGTTCCTCATTTGGATGACAGCAAGGCCGCGACCATAGAAGTAGTTCTACAGTATTCCCATAAGATCGTTTTTTACTACCTGAGCACTCCCACGCGGTCGGCTGTCCGATATACAGCAATATGAATGTAACTGTGACTGCTTCCCTTTGGAAAGACTGAAGTCTCAGTCAGCATAACCCTCTGGGTCATTGCGATGTACAAGCCTGACTGCCACATCGAAACAGCTGTAAAGGTCCGGGTGGCAGCCAAAGTGGAAACCCCCAAAACCTATTCTGGAAGATCATTCTGGGTTGGGCAAGCTCGGATAGCAAAATTGTGTCACCTGGAGAACAGGCGCTTAAGTTTTGTGCCTGGTTTGAATGTGTATCCATTCAGGTTAGTGGTCTGTGTCGGCCTGAACGGGTTCTGACTGGGGTGATTCTTTGTGCTTATGATCTTAAAGTTGAGGGTCACGTTTTATCCTCAGCCGCTCGTAAATCAATGGAAGCAGGTTCAGGATCTCCAATCGGTCCTCATAAGTGTATGGACAAAAACCCATATCTCCTTTCGCTGCGCGCCGTTGCACAAATTTAAGGATGAATTTTTTTTCAATTATAGAGCGCATACCTATATGTTCACCTTCAACAGGTCTTGCTGGGGTAGTAGACATAGGTGCAAATATTGTGCCCCAATTTTCCATAGTAATCTATTGTGTGCTGGCAACCCTCAGTTAGCTCTCTTTATCAATGCCAGCGCACTAGCACAATGACACATGCTTGCCAAAATAAGATTTCCATGGTCTTTTTCTGGAAGAACGATAAGTAGTAGTTGCTTACCGTCCCGATAACTTTTGCTACTCTTGTGTAGTATATGTACGATTTTCGATTCGTTAACGTTGAACGGGAGATTGTTGCATGCGGACCACTGATACAGTAAACCAGAGTCACGTTGTTGAAAAGCAGAGTCCTCAGCAGAACGTGACTTGCGCCATTCTGAAGTATTGTCTGCATACTTGGGCAGGGATGATTAGTTTAAGATCGGTAGGACGTTCACAAACAGTAGGAACAATGAATCGTCCAGTGTAAAACCTTGTGAAACATCTGTGGGAACCTCCAGCACGTCGACGATCTCGATGTATGTCCTGTCTGAAGAGTAGTGTTGAAGTAATTCACATGGATGGCTACCTATGCCGATAGTCTTTAGCCTCCTAGGAGAGCATAATGAGTAAATCTCTCAAAATCCTTGTTAGATTGCAGGATGGCACCATCTACAAGGAGGCGGTGTTCTACAACCATGACCCAGTTATCGACTGCCACCAATGGGTTGATGGTGCATGAGTAACCTTGCTGGATTCCATGCTAATGATTTGTCAAGAGGTTGGTGGATTATGATCACGCTCTTGTGTTACTATCTGCAACGCCTGAAGTTTTAGAACAATGTGATTTCAGATTCGAAGCCTACATTCGGGATTTCCCCATCCTAACAGTTTCTCACACTCTCTGAACGTCCAATAGAAGGCGAATCGTTCGGCAATTCTCTAGCGTTACTCAGACATCCTTTCGGCCAGCTCGATCCTAATTGTTTCTAACTTCTACTGCACCTGGAGAATGAAGCTACGATCTGGCCACCTTTTTCTAAATGATAAGTTGCTCTCATAGGGTGTACAGCGTCGTGCCGCTAAAGCAGTCGGGGCCTGAAAGTTAAGCCTTATGAAGAAAAGCTGTCGTTGCTGGACCTGTACGCATTAAAGCATCTTTAGCTTAAAGTTGACCTCGTGCTAACCTTCTTGATCCTAACGTCTTATCATCCACGTTGAAGTCTCATCCTCTCAAACTGGAGATGCAGCATATCAGACTTGAATGCAGATAGATTTTTCTCATTGCGCATCTGTAACGCTTGGAATGCTTCCCTTGACTGCGGTTCCACTAATTCTGTGTTAATTTTCGAACTTTACTTTGATTAACATTTATCAACTTAGTTCGGATACGACACCTTTTTCCGTTTCAACTCATTGCTGAGGAGCTTGTGATCCTACGCATTGAAGTACGAGTTTCTCAAACCTGTGTTGACGACAGTACTAATATGGAACTTGAATGGAGTACTCAGTGCATATATTCAGGATGCTAATCCGAGTCTCTAATCGTGTTGACCATCAGAGCAACTTTGAAAAAGTGTAATACCTTTAACGTTGATGTTATCAAATCATTAGGCGTTCATTTGTTCCCTGAACCTGGTATTTAGATAGCAAACGTATCCTCACCAAACCAGGTAGTATCATCAATGTGCGCGGGCTTGAACGTAGAGGTTGGTGACTTCGTTTGGCGATGAAACGCTTGCAGTTCAAATACCGTGCTCGGTGAACAATTGAATACCTGAACCATTAACCCAAGCCCCCATCTGAAACACTATTTGAATGTTTGTTTCATGCTTGATGGACATGAATAAGTTATACTTCTCTTTCTAATCTCAACCTCACCGTGCTTTATTATGATTGGTAACACTTCTGAAAAGAAAATCTTTGCTTTTTCTTCTTGCATTCTATGTCCTTTCACTACCATCCAACGAAACACCAAGTGTACATAAATATGGTAATTTTTCTGTAAACTGTAAAATTCTAATGATTTCGTTGAATACTTAGTTATGGCTTCGAATTGAGACTAGTTGCCTATGTGACATCTCTCTGGGCCTGAAT
Organism: Paragonimus kellicotti; assembly: GCA_014220965.1. Taxonomy (NCBI): domain Eukaryota; kingdom Metazoa; phylum Platyhelminthes; class Trematoda; order Plagiorchiida; family Troglotrematidae; genus Paragonimus; species Paragonimus kellicotti. The sequence goes on from LOND01021117.1 coordinate 7,295, forward strand.
GCAGGCAGTACGTCGTTGGATAGAATTGCAGTTACCTGTCACCTCGACACTGTTCTGCCAGATGGCTGCATTTGTGTGTTATCCGTGTGTTCTTGCACAAACCGCATTCCGAATCAAACTAGATCCTGGTCAGCCACAGTTAGTTCAATCCACGGACCGTTTATATATCTAGAACGTTCCGCGTTCATGGCCGATCCTCGGGCAATGGTGGTTGCTTGCGTTGGCTGTGCACCACCCATGACTTTTTGTCCTGCATCAAATTTGGTGGCGTTTGTCTCAAACTGTACTGCAGTGAACTACCACAAACTCCTTCACGGTCAAAAAATAAAAGCAGACGATCCTTTTCGTGAACACATATTAAGCCTTTTTAGTTTGTTCCAACATTCTCGATTTATGGATACGATATTCCTTGTACATGCCTTTGCGTTAGTGATCATTGTCCAGTTTTGACTGAAGCCACTTAGAGTCAGGGCGCAGATTGGTGGATCTACCATCCAAACATGTTCTCGTCACGTTTCACGGGGCACGGCCATTCAGTAGCTCCTAGTAGTGCGGTTGAGTACTGACCTGGAGCAGAGATCACATTATCTTAGTGTAAGGGCTACCAGGGACAGTCGAAATGCTAGCTTTTCCACAAACTAGGTCATGTCATCGAACCATAGCAATTATCCTGAGTGCCAGGAGGAGGTCTAACTTCGCCGAACATTCATCAGGGCACAGTACGCACTTGGAAAACTAGAGGAAACAGCTATGGACCTTTTTCGATGCTCGCATGCTCTCCGTCATTGACCGAAACATGTTGTGCCTTTAGTAGAAACGGTGAATGAGCAGCTATGCATAAGTACGCCAGAGCTTACAAGATAGACACCAATTCAAGTCCACACAAATGTTATCCACCAGTTTTACCACTTGGGATGTCACCAGAATGTCGTCCGAACAATTCTCGCAGCATGCATCGTTTCGTTCATCTTTCGGCTGCTTTCGACGTAGAGGTACCTAATTTAGTGCTAGTGTGAGGTTATTTCTCTCTCTGTCGTAATATTGCCTAAAGAGCCGTTTATCTGATAGTAGCAATGAGTGATGCTTCTGCATACAAGTCCTTTTGGTCATCATTGTATTCACATTTATCCTTGCATTCTTTTGTATGTTTTTTTACCATTAATAGTTCCATCTGACGTTATGTTCAGATGGGTAATTAACATACTTTTCTTCCATGGACATATCCACCGGCTTCCAAGGTAGATAAATATGTCGATCTTTTCAAGCGGTTCCCCCGCAAAAATGTGTCTAGGCACATTACCATTTGTCTTGAATGAGCATTTTGTTAGTGTAATGCACATACAACATCGATTTACGTCAGTCGTCAGACTGAACTGTCTTCTATCAAGTCGTTATCCTAAACGTAGTCCTGATTGCAGATCCTGTCGCCACAAACGTTCCAATCGCACCTTCAACAAATCGACTGGAATATCTTCTTAAATGTCGTTGACAATAGAGAGTAACAAGAAAGTTGAACCACCATCTCTGTGTTTGAATTGGTGTGCTACTGAGACTTATAGTCATAAGTTCATTCAACGCAAAACGCTATTTATGTCCGCCGTAGTATTCATGAGCACGACTCAAAGCTGAAAATTATGATAATAGCATTCTTCTTGGGGACATTGTTGCGGTTATTCAATACCGCCCAATCAAAATATTCAGTTTGTTGCTTACCTGCGGCATCGCGAGCAACTACAATTTTAATTCGTTTGGGTTCTGGTTATAATTTATAAAATGGTTACATATTTTTGTGCACTCTGATAAACCGAATTCGAAAAAGACGATTCTACTTTCTGAACCCCGTAACTTGACTATTACTATTTTGGGTTTGGCTCTTGCGAATCAGTCGCTTACATGAGTATACACTTCGGATCTGTGGAAGGGGTTCCCTAACTTGATGAGACGATACGAGTGTGAGCTATATCAGTGTTGAGACATTTTTTAGCTAATCGGCCTGCATCGGTGCCAGGAATTATTTACTGATACTACCAACAGTTGAGGAAATCCATGAGGCGTCGACGTAAGCACACAATATGAGGTTCCTTTCTGTTCCGTTAGGTGAAGTCGGTCAATGTCGCCTTTCTGGTTAGAAGGTCCGTGATCACCCACCTTTCTAGTCTGAAACGCTATTCTACTTGACGCGGTAACAGTCAGTGATATGGTTGCATCCATGGCAATAATTCGATTAGATTCTACTCCAGTTTCTGTTTTTCTTTTCTTGTAGGAGTTTTTCTTTTAAGGTTTTTCTCAATTTTGCTGTAAACGACCACCGGGATCACAGTGCCGTTTGGTCAAGCTCGGCTATTTATGAATAGATGAATATACGGTGATTCATATCTTTTTCTCTCTTTCTAGCTTTCCTAGTGCATATTCTGTTCTGATGAATGTTCGCCGAAGTTTGCGGATTTTAGCTGGGGGCCTCCTCGCCTCAGCTGCTGTTTTGGAATCGCAGTCAAACCTGATATCTTCACCTTTTTCGAACTCAATCAATCAGTCCAATCATCGCCAGTATCATTCATTTTCACAATGGATCAAATCGTTGCTTCGTCAGCTTGGTCCACAAACTCACGTTTATGCAGATACGGCTACACCCTCGATGCCAAAGACTACACCATGGGATTGGAATTGGGACGGTCGGGGCGAACCGACCTCCCAGACCAGTGGGACTGGTGATTCGGGTGATGGTCACATCCGAAGACCTACATGTTCAAGGCACCTTATTTTCATCCGCCATGGTCAATACCATTATGCCGACTCTGATGTTGATTGTCACTTGACTCCGTTGGGTCGCCAGCAGCTCAGCCTTACTGGAATTCGTTTGAAGGAATTGAATTTCCCTTATAGCATCATTCGTTATTCAACCATGACCCGGGCAGTTGAATCGACTGAGGAGGTGCTCAAGCATCTACCGGACGTGAAGGCTATTCCATCGGACGCGCTACGTGAAGGCGCACCTTATCCTTTAGAACCTCCACTGCCTTTCTATTGTCCCACAGAAAAAGACTTCCAAGAAGATGGCGAGCGGATCGAATCAGCCTTCAGATCCTTCGTTCATCGTCCGGATAAAAGCCAAACGCGTGATTCGTACGAAATTTTTATTTGTCACGCGAACGTGATTCGTTACATTGTTTGCCGTTCCCTTCAGCTTCCGCCAGAAGCGTGGATCCGTTTTACACTAGATCACGGGAGCATCACGTGGTTAGTAATCCGATCTGACGGTCGAGTGGCCTTAAGGTGCCTAGGTAATTCCGGCCACATGCCGCTGGATAAGATATCTGTACAGTGATTTGTCTATCGGATACCCTACATATGTTTTTTCCCATGAAGATAGTGTTCATGAATCCCCTTCCGGTTGACCAGGATTCAGTCACTATTGACAAGATGCATTCGTGATTTCATTGCAGCTCTGCTCTTTGTCTTCATCGCCCCCATACGTGGTCATTAGGAACAGAATGGCTTAATTTTTCAAATGTATATTTGTTTATCATTTGTTCAAATTGTATATAAAACATTGTCAAGTTAATCTCGTACCAATTTTTCCACCAACACGTGGTTACCTCTCATTATAACCACTTTTTCTTGTTATGGTTCATGATTCGTATAAGGAACAATGGTTTAGGAGTTTTGAGATGCCGACAAGTTTGGGGAAACTGGGTTTTGGAGAGATTGAGCAATATGAAAAGATGTGATAGATACCTCAGTCGGACTTCATCCGTGTGTGCGGTTTGAAACGTATTCTCTGTTTTGATTACCAGACGAAGGTCAACCGTTGGTTTCTTGCTGCGTTGGTCTAAACTTCTGACAGCGTGTCTAGTTAATTCTCGTTAACTCTAGAAAAAGATTTGAATGTTGTATCTGCAAACACTGATTTTAACACCAGACTCATTATCATAGACAGCAATATATCGATGGTTCTCACCGATGTTTAACTCCCATACAACCATGAAGAAGAAAAGCAAACCGTTTACAGGAAGGAGGAAGAAAAAATGGAGGGGAAGGACCTAACTACTAAAAATAGCTACGTCTATATTCAAACATTCAACATCAAGGCGCCTACACCTTGCAAACAAACAACCGAGCTGTAAGTGAAAGTAAGGCGTCATCAGCAAGACAGCTTCCTTACGGCTTTCACTGCCCCGCATCATTAAGTGCACTCACTTCACAGACAACTCGGCCAAACAACGACAACATTCACGCTCGATTAGCCGCCATCTCACCTAACGTCTCAAGCCACCGACTCTGTGAGTCGCGAGGGCCCCAGCCCGGGAGACGAACCCGACCTACAGTGACCAACCCCTTCGTAAACGATTTCATTTGTCTACGCCAGGTCATCATCTGTCCACCTTGCGCCAGTCGGCCGCAGCGTCGGCAAAGAGTGCTCGGTGTGGCAAACGACTAGCTGGCATCCTTAGTACACGGTTTAACCATTCCTAACCTCCTCGTAACTTACTGGGTGCCACCCGATACGAGCGATTGAACGCAGACATCGGTGGTCAAATACCTGAAGACGGTTCACGTCCTCTACCCTGAGCGGCCAGGTTTCGCTGCCGTAAAGTAATACAGCCCTCACTGTCGCCTTATATACGCGACCTTTAAGCATCAGAGAGATACCCCTCTGTTGCTGGAGGTTCCCCAGACTGCACTTACTGTGGATGAGTATGCCGTCTGATGATGATAGCTTCACTGAAAGACGATCGCTTTGGACCAGTGGCATGGATAAGCTTGTTGAGTCTGCTGATGTCGACGGAGCGTAATGGATGCCAGAATCCTAGAAATGACTGGGGTCAAACTAATTCCCCATGGTTTTCGCAAGAGCCCCGGGCTCCTTTCTTGAAATATGGGAACTATTATCGAGTGACCCCAGCACGGAGGGATGGTCTCCGTCGTCCACACAAGTTGAAACAACTGAGTCAATGCCTCTACTAACGCCTCTCCACCTTCTTTGAAAAGTGCCGGCACGAGATCATCTGAGGCCAGCAGCCTTGATTACGATTAAGAGCCGAAGTACAATTGTGAGCCTCAGTGGGTGGTCTTAAATCTACTGATCAGGGTACTACATTGCAAGTTTGTGGCTGCAACACAGTTATGTGAACTACCAAAAGGAATGTTGCGCCTGGCATATAAGAACTCTAGAAATTTCTCTGAAATCCAATGTATGTTTAGCCCATAAACTACCGTGGCCATGCTATAATACCTGCTTCATGAATGGCCTGTGAGCTCTCAGTCCAACAACCATTGGGATGTTTTAGGTGGGAACCGCTAAGGTTGCGTCCTAAGTTGGTTTGGTACTTATGCTTTATCGATGGCATGGCCAGTTTGTCAATAGATAGTCGTAATAATCGGTAGGTTTGTTGTCCTACTGAGAACGACAGTCCTGAATGGAACCCGCCACCTATAACTAACAGCTATGTGGTCTATCTGAGACCAGGCCTGATTCGGAGAAGGCGGGCGCCAAGTATAGCATTGACGTGCACGATGCCTAAACCAGTGCTGGCTAAAAATAGCTTATGCTCAGCTGCAACAGTCGCCCGCCATTATCCGATCGATGTGATGCTATCCCAAACCTGCCACCTAAACGAGACTCGGCCTCACCAAGGCGGCCGACCTGGGCGTTCATATCTCCGGCCAGAACGACTATATCAGAGCCACGTGTCGACCGAAGGAGAGTGGCCAGATCCGAGTAAAATGCGTCCTTGACGCCGATGTCACTACAGTCAGTAGGAGCATAAGCAGACACAATGAATAGGTTTTATATCCAGAGTTGCCCTTGGCAGAACCTGCCAAGCGGACGGCACAAAGCCTATTACTAACAGGGATCCAGCCTATCAATGCAGCTGCGGCCGTCGTGCTGAGGACTATATCCTACTCCAGCTGACTGGTAGCGGCGGCTGTGGAGTCACCCGAAGTGTATAACCAGTATCGGGTAGACAGTGCGGGTGCTGTTAGTTCCATACGTTGACTACTGTCCTGGATTCTAGTCTCTGAAATGCAGCAGACATCGACATTCAACGAGTCTAACGTTCGTGCGAGAGCGGTCTGTTGACCTATCTGTTTTAGAGTGCGAACGTTGAAAGCACCTATATTAATTCGCATTCTAGGTCTAAGCAAGGGACGAGGGAGGCCTGAGGCTGAGTGGTAAGAGATGGATTTACCGACAGTGTTACTATGATTTTGGTATTGGTATGTTCGCCGAGCTTGGCATTTAGGTTGCAAACGTTTCATCACCAAACGAGGTGACATCATCAGTGCGTAAGTGTTTCAGCGTATAGTGTAGACAGTGGTGCGTGTCTAAATTGATTGTAGATTGCTGTACCAGAAGTGTTGTAACGAGGTTCAGCAGGCTCTAAACGTCTGAAAAAGAAAGCTACAGATTTTCAGCGGTTGACAACTAACTGTCATTACACGGTTCCTACCGATGGGCTTGTGACATCCGTTACGATGGGTTAAGGTGGATAAGCGGGACTAATTTATCGACCGTTAGGGTATGCGCAGACGGTTTTTGAAGTCGCTTAACTTAATACGTAGTTTCATTTAAGATGCAAATGCTGAAGAAGGTTGTTACTGATTACGACGAAAGATGCCAAAACGATTGCAAACGTATGATAAGATCTCTGCCGGACGTTTCCCGTATGTGACTAGGGTTGCTGTTGACATCATGGAGGTGTGTGTCGTAGTGGCTTGACACCTGATCTCCAACAGGTGAAAACTTCAATATGCAGTTCATTGTCAACCAGGAATGTAGTTCCAGTGTTAGTGTTCCGATTGAAAGTGAAACAAGAACGGCATCATCGAGGGCATTGCTTGCCGCCCTGAAGCTTTGAGGTCTGTTGGATCACGTTTTAGGGCAACTCATTCGTCAGAAAAGTGCGCCTCGTGTATAGGATATGGTACGCTCAATCGGTTAAACGGTTTTCTGGTGAAGTTCCACTATTCGGCTGGTGATCTCCGTTTTTTGAGAGGGATCACGTAAACGAGCCACAGGGGTTTTTGTGGGATTTTCGGAGGAGTACTGAATCAATGCACAAGTTGCCGAGAAGTTCTTGTATTTCTTTACGGACGGTTGTGCAACGTTCGACTTCAGTTTCCGATGGTTAAAGGGTTAGTTGACCGCTCCTTTAATTTTTCACATCTGTGCTCTGCCAATTGAAATTGATGTCGAATCTATATGGTGACTACCTTCGGCAGTCTGGACTACAGTGTTAAAAAGTGTTTGGCTAGATGAAGATTCGTTGAAAAATTCCATCTCCAAGTGCACACGTCAGAAAGGGACTCATTTCCACAAATGAAGGGACCAGCAGAACAGTAGTGCTGAACGAGGAACAGTCAACAATACGTTCGAATTTGTTAGGCTCGTCAGTTACCAGAGCCATCGAACTGCCAGTGTTGCTCTCACCCTCGAAGTGCGTACGTCAACGAAAGGTAGAGAACTGTAAAACGAACGAGGCACGGAACAACATTTTTCCGCACACCAAAACGGGCTTACAACCTTCGAGTACTCCCATTTGGGTCTGTGCTACCTGTTTATGCTTTACCGTCGAGCTTGTTCAATATTTTTTCCTGGGCAGCATCACCTGTTATTCCTCTATCGTTTCTGTCCCTAAAGGCATGAGAGCTCGCTTACCACTCCTACTGTTTGAGGACAAACACTTGAAGCTTGTGTTTCAGCAGTCTGACCTATCAGGTTATTGAGACTCGTTGACGAAACCCAGGTGTGTAATCTTTCGTAGTACTGCACTCTTATATTTGCCGCTTAACAGAATGGCAGTAGAATAATAAAAATAACATTAACAACATAAAGCAAGTACAGAACGGCCAGTCCAGTGTAAGACTGTATGCACTGTGTGAACGAGAGACTTGAAGTCGATTAGTTCCCGAAGTCGATAAAATGGTCAATTCAAGTTGTTATCGATTCACCTATAGACACACACAGCACTTGTGGAACAATCGATGACTCACCACGCGTTACCCAAGTGTATAGTCCTTGATGGTATTACACTTAATAGACTTGTGTGAAGGTGCGTCACACTTATTTCGCACATATTGTACACTACACATAATGCGAAGTTGACTGCTGAATGACTCAGGGAGTTTTCACGGCCGCCTTTTCTACCCCTCCTCTTCATTCGACAGGCAAACGCTTTATTTTACATACACTCAACGGGCCTTACATAGTTACCAATGTGGATTACGGCTCTGTCAACGTAGCTGCTTTCCATTTAATCGTTCACATTCACACCTCTCAGTTACGTACTAGCCTCCAGAATGCCTCAAGTTTGTTTCCTTTGGTATGCAAACTGATAGAGACTACATGAATTACATAACTATACTTGAACTGTCTTGCCAAGAATATACCGACCGGCTTTGCACATCCATACAAGATGCGCCTCACATATTCAAAGTGCAAAGGGCCACAACTTGACTGGAGAGTTTTAACTCCTACTCTCTCTAGTACAACTGAGTTCTCGACAGTGCACTGTCATGCAAATATATAATATCATTGAAGATGCCCGCAAGGTTGACGAGAAGAGCGCCATCATCTCTGACCCTCGTGATCAGTGGTGTTGAAAAGACATCCGGGTGCCGTTGGTGGGAGGAGTTTATGGTTTTTATGTGCGACTCCTGTACTGCGATTGCTAAGCTTGGTCCTCGTTTCGTTCCAGTGATCGCCAACGAAGTAATGGGTAGCTGTTTCAGCCTTGCTTGGTCTCATCAAAGCTACGTATGTCGGGAAGCTGAATCAAAGACATGGGAAGTTGAAACACCTGTCCACCACCATTGGGATCAACTGTGAAGAGACTCCCCCACTCCCTCCTGAGACTGTGATGGGTGCTTGTACGTTTGCAGGTCAATCGTAAAACGGTTGGGCGATTTCAGCATATGAGAAAACGAAAACGCAGTAGAAAAGGTAAATAGACCTGGTCCGCAGACGACGAGGATGCCAATGGACTCTTTAACATCCTAGTACCCATTAATTGAGGGACGGTGCTAAAAGCTTCACCGTTTGTTAGCACGTATTTCGAACGACTGTGCAGACGAGTTCACTATGTCGACAGGAGAGGGCCAACCTTATAGGATATTAATATTTTGGTTGATCTCGTCAGCAGCATACTGAATTTAAACAGAATTTGTGATAAAAGCACGTGTGAACAATGGTTGAAACAAGTGAATTCAAGTCAATAAGTAACTGCTACATATGTAACATACAAGCCGGCCGTCTTTACTCTGGTTGTCTGTTACACTTGCGGATCCAACTTTGGGGCAATGTGGAGACATCCGGGGGACAGCGTTCTTCCGAAGTAAGGGGTTCCAGCAAAGGTCTTGTAAAAAGGAAACAACATAAACAAGCATAAGAAGGACAGATCTTAACAACTGCATTGCTTGTTGACAGAAACCCAGAGAAATCCATGTCCGTTCACAGTGGCAGAAAGTTCAAAAATACGGTCCACACAGCTCGACGGAAATACATATATATCAAAATACAGTCGAGGTGAGGTCACGTCTACTGGTGTGCGACATTACCTTCAGTTAACTGTGAATCTCGTAAAACCTGTAGCTGAATTGTGTCTCGTGTCCTCACTTCAAAGCGTTAGTTTTGGAAACACCAGAAGTGATGCGCCAAACAACTCTTTCTCACCTGTCGTTTATCAGTTCACCTACGGTTACAATGTCAGACACTATCGGTTGGTCGGATAAGTGTCTGAGCCAGCGAATGACCGAACACTTCCCTAAATGGTCGACTCAACCTGTTGCGCGAACGAACAGGCAAACGAGCAACCAAGCGCGAAACCAGGCGTTATCAATTGTGAAGCACATCCTAGAGAAAGGTCACAATGTTGACCCAATCAAGTCGTTGATTGGGTTGCTATGGCACCCAATTTCCGAGACTCTGATCATCACTGAAACCATGTCGATTAGGCAAAGATTGCCAGTATGGTATGTGTAACGTGTAACCAGCAGGCACGTACAGGTTGAATTTGAATTGTGTGTTGTGTTGTTGGTGCCGCTTTAGTCTTCGTTTGTGTAAATCATGTGCATGGCTTCCTGGGCCTTTGGCTCATGCTTT
>LOND01021133.1:0-15748 GCA_014220965.1 Paragonimus kellicotti
AATTCAAGGCCGAGTTAAACAGGACAGTGTAAGAACGATTATGCTATGCGGAATATCAATCATTAGTTACTGTTGTAGCAAGTTCAAAAAATCTCACTAACAGTGGTTTACCGCTCTTTGTTTTCAGACAAAGTGGCCTCATCTCATGTGGCGACTTTCCGTGTTTTCAAGTGTACACATTCCGAGCGGAAATCTCCGATATCCCGGAAGCACTCACTTATGCAAAAGGTCACGTTTGAACAGCACTGTTCACATGTCCGAGTGGTCATTTGATGGACCTTGGTTTGATCTGCTTTGAATGATAAACCAACTAACTGTCCAAAATGCTTCAAAGTAGGTTGACTGGTTGACCGAATAACAAAAGCTGGCCTATTGAAGCAATATGGGACGACTGTTCGCTAACATATTTGTGCAGTTTAATAGCCTTCCCTAAGGTGCGTTTAGTCGGACAAGACTGCCTCATCGTTTTCTCCTGACTGAGGCTTGACACATTTGAACTCTAAAATGCATTTCCCGTATAGTTCTAGAAGGTTGTCTCTCTACCGGGGTTATCTAATGCAAACATTTTTCGTATCTTATTAAGCAGTTCCTTGGTTAAGTCACGTGTTAAAACCAAAAGTGTTACCCATTTCACCCCTCTCGGAGAGCCTTTATCAAGCGATTTAAATCAGAAAATTTACAATGTACAAGCTTCAAATGAAACAGTCATCAACTGGCACATGTTAGTGTGTTTCAACTGCGGTGTGTGGACAGGCTACCAATAGGATGTATGGGTTCACGGTTCACCTGAGGTCACCACGTGACGATCCCAGGTGCGAATAAGGATAGATTGTTATTGTGTACGTGTGTGCGTTTAGTCTACACGCGTGTAGACTGTTTGGGGTAGGGTGGATGACGGATTTCGCAAACCTTTCCTACGTGGTGTCACTGTTGTTCACCCAGTAAATCATGCCAAACAACTGACAATTCCAAGCCATCGGATCGATTCACCGCCTGTGGTGTATTAGCGATCAGCAAGGCTTCTGTCAGTAAGCGTTCTTGTGGTTACGGAAACCACTTTTAAGCACAGTCGGATGGTCGAAGTCAACTTGATGTTGGTTGAGGATTGCGTGTGCTGCAATGGCTGAATCATGTTCTAATTTCCAGAGTTGCTGAGGGTCGGTAGGAGGTTTCTTACTACATCTTACGTGTTCTTTGGTGCGTACTTCTAGCTGCCGGGCGGTCTGTCCAATGTAAGAAGCTTGACAATCCTTACATTTAATTTGATAAACAGTCTGATTGCTCCAGAACTGTTCGTTTGTCCTTTAAGTGGACCAACTTATTCCTTAATGTGTTGGTGGCTTTAAATGCCACTCTTATATTGTGCTGATTGAGGACCCGTCTAAGGTCCTCCGATGTATTCCTTCTGTACGGAATAACGGCAGTTGACAGCCAATTCCTGGGCTCGTTGATCTTGCTTACAAGGTAGCTCCCGAATTGGACGTAAAATCTTCTCACCGTTAGCTTTCAGTGCCGACTTGACAATCTTGTATTCTTTCGATAGCTCGTCCTGTGCTAAAACCCTGCTAATAACTGGGATCAAGCCAATTCCCCCACGATTTTCCCAAGAGCCCTGGACTTCTTTCCTGAATATGGGACCTATTATCGTGTGACCCTAGCGTGGACTGTATTCATCCACGCAAGCGGAATATAAACAAACTACACATTCATTATATGAATTACTATGTCACAAACGGTGTTCAGAGAACCCGTGGTCGTGTTTGGATAGGAGCTTCGGTCCACGAATTTTTATGGTTCCAATGAGGACGAATCCGGTCGTGCACTGTGGAGGCTCCGTTTTAAGATGTGCATTCTGTACTCAACTAATAGTTGTTCATTTATTACCTTAGCAGACATCACGTGATGTGCTGATGTTTCCACATCCCATTTTGAGACACGTCTTTATGGACAGGTAGGTTGCCAATGAAACCATCGTTTTAATGTTGTCTGGTCAGCTGACAGAATAATATACTGGTTTTCTGTGCCTGCCGTTTAATGTGAATTTGCTGATTGTTTTTTCTACGCAGTTGCATGCCCTATTTGATCCGTTACCGGACTTGACCAGTATGTTATTTTAAGTGTTAACTTTATGATACTTCGACTCGATGTATTATGAAGAATTAAAAATTTGTTTTTTTTTTCAAGAAATTTCCGGAATTACGATTCAAGTATGTGGAAGAAGAGTCGCCTGATGATTTTTTCATCCCTTACGTGTGGTCCATTGTGATTCGTCAGTCCGGTATTCCATTTCGGACTGATTCCCTTCGGTTGTTTGCCTCGGATTCGGGGAACACAACAGCTCAAGACCAACCTGCCTCAAATTCCGACGCTGATCAATCTGACAACGAAACGTCAATACCAGTACCATCAGAACCCACGAGTGTTTAATGCATCCGTCCCTGCATTCTCGCAAAAATTACCCTTTTATGATCGGATTATTCCTGATTTAATTCCAACACGATGCGGTGATCCCATTGTTGTTGTAGGCTTTCTGACCTGTTTTTCCCTCCCCTCGTCCTTTGTGCTGGTTGCTTTATGTTTTCTTCTGACTCTGGGTGGTAACTATTGTTTGTATCTGTGATCCACTTCAACAGTAAATACGTCTTGTTCACCGTTTGTCTGAATCGTTGAAAATGCGTGATCAAGCTGACCACCCTATGGTGGATTCGTTTTGGCAGATGCAGTCCATTTGGATTGCACTGTTTTTACAATGGTTCTGTTTCGACCGGTAATGCTAGGTAAACTTTACGTCGTGGGAAAGTGCTATAATTTAAACTAGACACTGAATGGTTTATTTTCTAGTCACTCGAAGGGAGTATATTAGAGGAGATCGAACGCTGTCAATAATTGGTGTCTACAAGCTGGAAGGTTTGGGTAAGACCGCGAGATGCTACCTGTCTGGTCCCCATTGTTGGATATAGAATGTTCTGTGTATTATAATGACTTTAAAATCGTATGCTTGTGCTGGTATTCCCTTGTTTGCTGAGCCAACATGGTCAGCCACTTCTGGAATAGGTAATTATGGGCTGGTCCTGATTACCAAGTGAATGGAGGTGAGTAAAATCCATCAGACGTTGAATAAAACTCACGTATGATCACGGCTTTGAAAAGAACCGCTTTCGTAGGGTTTCGCTCGCTGGTTAGAGCTCTGCAATGCATGTATTATGAAGTCAGCGCTGACTTTCGTGCCGATTGACACGAATCAAATAACCTTTAGTAAAGGTTGAGTTTCAACAGGAACATCTGTAACATCGCTCTTGAGTAGTGCTCATGTTACCTGCTGATCCGCAGAAGAGATGTAGCAGTTATCGTGTTGACTCCGGTCAGCTACCCAGTTAGACATTTTCAGTCAGGTTGAAGTCAGTAATCTTATCTAATCTGCTGAGCAGTTTTCATGGTAATGAACGGGTAGACTGGTTAACATTTTGGTTAGCTCGCTTCGAGATGGACTGTTGATAACCATATATCTTAAGTCTAATTATCAATGCTCGTTCCACTGAACTGTTCGTTCGAAAATGTAACCAAACGACCCACAGAGCATGCTGTTTAAAACATTTTTGTTTTCGGGGTCACGTGATATGCCTTTACATTCTAAGCACGTATTGCAAGAAATTGTCCTTAACCGAGATGGATCCGTCGTGAACGGTCACAGTTTGTCAGACAAGTTGTGATCAACGCATACCATCCCGGAATGTTAGATGTGAGTTCCACCCACAAAGAGCGCAACAGCCTCACTAGGTCTTCTATAATCATCTAGGGTAAGACTGTTCAGAAGGAATTATTCTCCCCACCAACAGGTACGTGGACAGAGAAAATTGTTGTACGCTACTATCCACTTTCCGAAGTAGTTTAATCAAAGTGTCCGGTGACAAATCCACGGCCAGAACTCTGTCTCATGTGCCCACTACACGTATCTACATTTGGTATCACAATCTTACTGTATTGTGAATATTAGTCTTCACGTTTATCTTAATCCGTTTGCCTTAAGCTGACACAATCTTGAATTTGTGTAGAGTATAGTTTGCAATTCAGAGTGGTCACGTTATGTTTAGTGAATTGTGAGCGAAACTGATAAAAGTTGTGATAACACGTGATTCATGTAGGAGACAGGTTTGTAGGTGTTCTCAACAATTTGTTTGCTATAAGTTGATTGCTACAGTAAGTCGCGCGTTTGGCACTCATCAACATTTCGGTTAGCCCACTTCGGATGAGTGTATTAGGTTAGAATTCTTTTCCGGTTTGATCTCATCTGTAAGACATACAGTTCAGCCCAATAACTGGGCACCTGTCCACGCACTGTTACGGTAAGCATATTGGTCACTACTCCATTGATCAGTCACAATGCATGATTGGCTAATTACATATGAGAGTCCCATCATATTCGTTACTCTGTGATGTGAATATATTTTGTTAAGAATAGAGCTGAAATACACAGCGTGCACGTAATGAAATAATTTCGATTCTCTCACTATCTCAAACGGTCTGACATCTTACTCATGTGTTCATTTTGACATCGTTTGCCTATTTACGGACTCTTCATCTCTTTGAACAATTGATAACTTTTGTGGTCTTTTTTCAAATGGTGGTCCTGTTTCCAAACCAGACTTCCTCAAGGTCACCATTGTCCTTGCGAACGCGTACCTGCTTGGTCCTCGGCAAATGGACAAGGATTCAATAGACTGTCCGCCCGGCTCGCTGACGTCTAAGTAGGATGTGCTATGCGGAAACCTTTCCAAATCGGTGTTGTACAAACATTGTGTAAATGAAATCTTTGCCTTTTTCGGGCGTGAATAAAGTACACTCGAAATTGAACCCAATCAAAAGGAACGATAATAATTTCCTTGTTCTTGAAGGTTTTTGTCACGCAGACAGCGCAAACATTCAGGAAAAGCAATATACCGCCAACCTATTTCAATGGAACAGTGCTTGTACTTCGAAAGCCTCTGTCTTCTCCAACACAAAAGGTCCTGTAAACAGAGGGCACGTATTTTGGTCACGGAGGATCGTGCAGCGCCATAAATAATTATTCCCATGAGCACTTTACAAGCCAGTGGGTATGCACTATCGATTATCGGAAAACATGGCACACCCCTTCCGCCAAAAATTCCGAAATCAATGACACTCCAAAAATTGTACTGGATGCTTTAAGTCTCAAACGATTATTTTGCGACGGCGCCCCACAGACTCCTCACAAATGCTATATCATTTATTATGTTATTCGGTCGAGCTCAGAGTGACTCGTAGACCATAGCACATTATCAAATTGAATTCGGCTTTCTGCGGCACTACTGGAGCAACCGATGACCTTTTGTACGAACAAACTCCTCAACTCTGCGAAGTCACAGGGAGTAGTACTTGTAACTGCAAACTGGCAAGGTGGGTTCAGGACACGTAGTTGAGAACGACAACCAGTGGTATGTTAACCGACAAGAACGGGATTGAGAAATACATGAATATTGACAAGGATTACACTTAACTCCAAAGTCAATGAACTGGTTGATCGATGAATTCCGAAAAGTGATGAGCAGCCTCTGTTCATGTAACATTTTTAATGCTACTTATCAATGGTTTATCTGATCTCACTAACGCACCATTCATCTGTTTATCCTGTTAATGATTATTCTGTAAACTTGTGACATCATGGTACACTACTTATTTTGATGATGAATAAATAAAACCATCAGAGGTCCAGGTCATGATGACCTCGATTGGTTCCGGGTTGGTGAGTGCAACCCTACAACATCGATATTGTGTAAAACAGTGTGTCATATAGCAACGAAAACTGGAAACGTTATTTTTGATTCCCGATTGAGTCTTGGTTAATCACTTGGTTGCAGTAAACAGTTGGTTCCGAACCCGGCCGCTTGTTTTCTACCTTTCTAGACACTTAGGTCTTTTGTTGAATTTACTCCATAACTTACTACTCACTACCCTTGGAAATCAATGTTCCAAACGTGGTCATCATGAAAACCTGTTATATAAGTGAACTTGTCATTGAAACTGACTACGATGGACCTTAACGTCACGACCCATTTAGACCTTGGCACAACGGTTCATCGCTTGAGAATTTTTTTTTCCACTCAATGTTAATAACGGGTTGCTGTGGTTGGGATGAAGATACGTTTCAGTGGTCAGCTACTAACACTTATCATACCGAGCTAAAAAAAACCGACCTAAATAAGCTTTCATTTGTTTCTGGTAGGTAATGTAAGACGTTTGATAGCCCAAGTAGTCAAAGATTTGGGGAGTCACCAGTGTGGAGTTCTCAGAATTGTCAATTTGCCTGCTAACAGAAGCACCTTGCATGGTAAACAAAAATGTCCCTTCAGTGGAGTTCTTACATTGTAGAGGAAGGCGTGAGAACTGTGATCGATACGAGTTCAAAAAAGTGGACTAAAAAACTACTTTACTGAGCCGTCAAAGCAAACGGTTTCCCATAATTGTAACTGTGGTCTCATCAAAAATGTTCCGAATTTTTGAAAATGTGCCTGACCACATGAAACCCAGACTTGGGCTCTGTTTGGCAACTGTGCAATCATGATTTAGTGCTAAAAGATACCCCGGTCGAGATAGATCAATGTCACTCAGAGTGAAAGAGAGACTTTATACTCCCCCTCCAGTGGTTGTCATCAAACAAGTGCTCGAGTGCATGCGGGCTCTGATGCTGTCAGGCTGTACACTTTTAGACACAAGTCATATAAGGAGGATTCAAACTCTGGAACTCTGTACTAGTAGCGAAACACTAACACGACCATTTCATCTAAATTCAAGGCCGAGTTAAACAGGAGAGTGTAAGAACGATTATGCTATGCGGAATATCAATCATTAGTTACTGTTGTAGCAAGTTCAAAAAATCTCACTAACAGTGGTTTACCGCTCTTTGTTTTCAGACAAAGTGGCCTCATCTCATGTGGCGACTTTCCGTGTTTTCAAGTGTACACATTCCGAGCGGAAATCTCCGATATCCCGGAAGCACTCACTTATGCAAAAGGTCACGTTTGAACAGCACTGTTCACATGTCCGAGTGGTCATTTGATGGACCTTGGTTTGATCTGCTTTGAATGATAAACCAACTAACTGTCCAAAATGCTTCAAAGTAGGTTGACTGGTTGACCGAATAACAAAAGCTGGCCTATTGAAGCAATATGGGACGACTGTTCGCTAACATATTTGTGCAGTTTAATAGCCTTCCCTAAGGTGCGTTTAGTCGGACAAGACTGCCTCATCGTTTTCTCCTGACTGAGGCTTGACACATTTGAACTCTAAAATGCATTTCCCGTATAGTTCTAGAAGGTTGTCTCTCTACCGGGGTTATCTAATGCAAACATTTTTCGTATCTTATTAAGCAGTTCCTTGGTTAAGTCACGTGTTAAAACCAAAAGTGTTACCCATTTCACCCCTCTCGGAGAGCCCTCATCAAGCAATTTAAATCAGAACAATTTACAATGTACAAGCTTCAAATGAAACAGTCATCAACTGGCACATGTTAGTGTGTTTCACTGCGGTGTGTAGACAGGCTACCAATAGGATGTATGGGTTCACGGTTCACCTGAACTCACCACGTGATGATCCCATGTGCGAATAAGAATGGATTGTTATTGTGTACGTGTGTGCGTTTAGTCTACACGCGTGTAGACTGTTTGGGGTAGGGGTGGATGACGGATTTCGCAAACCTTTTTTACGTGGTGTCACTGTTGTTCACCCAGTAAATCATGCCAAACAACTGACAATTCCAAGCCATCGGATCGATTCACCGCCTGTGGTGTATTAGCGATCAGCAAGGCTTCTGTCAGTAAGCGTTCTTGTGGTTACGGAAACCACTTTTTAAGCACAGTCGGATGGTCGAAGTCAACTTGATGTTGGTTGAGGATTGCGTGTGCTGCAATGGCTGAATCATGTTCTAATTTCCAGAGTTGCTGAGGGTCGGTAGGAGGTTTCTTACTACATCTTACGTGTTCTTTGGTGCGTACTTCTAGCTGCCGGGCGGTCTGTCCAATGTAAGAAGCTTGACAATCCTTACATTTAATTTGATAAACAGTCTGATTGCTCCAGAACTGTTCGTTTGTCCTTTAAGTGGACCAACTTATTCCGTAATGTGTTGGTGGCTTTAAATGCCACTCTTATATTGTGCTGATTGAGGACCCGTCTAAGGTCCTCCGATGTATTCCTTCTGTACGGAATAACGGCAGTCGACAGCCAATTCCTGGGCTTGTTGACCTAGCTGCAATTTAGCTCCTGAATTGGACGTAAAATCTTCTCACCGTTAGCTTTCAGTGCCGACTTGACAATCTTGTATTCTTTCGATAGCTCGTCCTCGGAACTGGTTACAAACTAGGTCCTGTTATACATGCTGAATGCAACTGCTTTCTTGGTGCACATGGGGTGTTCTGAGCTGAAGGAAAGGTACCGATTAGAATGGGTGTCCTTTCTGTGCACGCCTGTGTCCAGGTTACCGTCTGCTCTTCTGCGTATTCTGCAGTCTAGAAAACTCAGCTTCATGGTCCACTGATTCGCGCTCAATCGTAAATTTGATATGCTGATGAAAGGAATTTATGTGTTCCATGAACTTCTCAATAGTTTCTGTACGTATCACCGACATACCTCCACCAAATTCTAGGTGGACCAGGAAAGCTGAACAGCAACTTTTCCTCTAAATCTTGCATGAACAGGTTACAACCATGCCTCCTGAAATTTCTAACTGTGAGAGATGGTGCAAGCCCACTGCCATCCGTCTGTGGCTGGTAGAAGGCTCTCTTAAAGTTAAACCGATAACTCTTTGGTTTTACGCGTAGTGGATTGACCAAGAAATTCCCGAATGATGAGCATCAGCATAGCACACAATATGTTTTCTTATATCCATTCTGTTTACAGTTCGGAAGTACTCACATTTCGTATCTTTTAAAAGTGTTTCACATGTGATCATTTCTTCCTGGGGGTAATTACCGTATTTCCGTGTTAATCTATTTTGCTGATTTCGTGAACACAACGTACACCAGCCGTTGCACGTGTCTTCCCACTTTTGTCTTCTACTTTCGGTTCGTCTAGTTTTTGCACATTGTTTGGAAGCTACGATCCGTCTGCCAACGTGGCTTGTGGATTCTAATCAGCCGTTTCTAACAGCCCTAGGTTTTCAGCACCCTTTGTGGTAAATCATGCCATATCCGATCGCTAGCTCATTTACTCAAACGTAGCAGGTTAATTGGATTGTTGGCTGACAGGCAACACTTGCTTTTATCGGTTAGTTCAATACAGCCTCATGCGAACTTGGTCAGCAAACCACATGATCATACCTTCGAGTGTTACAGTAAACTGGCAAAGCCTTCAGCTTAACATGACCTCTTTCTCATGCAACATGGTTTCTAGTACAATTTGAATACTCAACTTGTTCTTGCTACCATTCTGCTAAGTTAAACAGGTGACCCAGCTGTGCAATATGAAGATGCTGGACGCGCTGGATCTCTGGTTTTGGTGTGCTCGCCTCAACCAAAGCACAAAGTCAACACACTGAGCTTATGCTAACAACCATTTCGAGACACGGTACATTAGGTCTTCTTTTAAGCTCAAGGCGGTACTTCATGTAAAGTCGAACGTTTCCATATTTCTACCTCCGTGTTTCCTTTCAATCTGCCTAGCTGCTCCCGGGGATAACCACATTGGTCAAAATGAACAGAACCATCATTCTATGACGCATTACTTCACCTGTGAATGTAATTTCTAAGCTATGACGAACATCTTCAGCGTCGAATTTTTATTCATACCTAGGAATCTTTGTGAAACTGATCGGTAACCAATGTTCGATGACTGTTGGGCATAAACTCTTGATCCAAACAGCAACAGAATTGTAGCATTTTTCCGTGCCTCTTCTGATGTGCGTTCGTGTTCATTCGTGTAAATCTAGTGACCGATGATGGAAAAGTCTTGAGAATAGTCGTATACGTCAGGTTACTTTGTATTACATTTGAATTAGTCCTGTATGTTTCAAGTTTATCTCATGGTACCTTCGGCTGATGGTGAATTTCTTTGGTCTACCGGAAGAGATTTTTCACTGGATGGTACTGCTAGTCGGGACTTCTGTAAGCCAAAACACCTTTTACTCTGATACTTTGATAGTGAGCGTAGGTATGTAACCTAACAGTTCGAAAGTGTCAAAGTAGAACTAACATGTCGACGTAAAAGTGTGTGCAATGTCAAAGGCACTTTCGTTATTGATGGAGATCAGAGTTCATTTGAAGTGAGTTATCCACACAAGTAGTTGTCACGTTAATTCTACTGTTAGCTAGTGCAGGGTGGTTCCCACTTGTCCATACTAATTATGCGTTCCGCAAGGAATTGGTTTTAGTATTTATCATCGAGTAGGTGGATAGCTCATACGTTTTCCTCAGGATCTATCAGCTTTACGATCTCGTAGCATCCAACTCACGACCCTATATATTTTGTGGTGAAACACCAATGAAGTGAAAGCACACGTGTTGATTTGTTGTGGACAGATAGTTATTCCTTCAAACTGACGCCTGGACACTGTCCTAACAGTGGAGTGACTCCTCAGAATTTTTCTGGTGGACATGTGTTGACACAAGTTGACAGCTTCAGATGCAATAACCCGACGAAATGTGAGTTGGATAAACGGTAAGTGTTTGCATCACTGCAATAAACTGAAGTCATTCCGCAGACAATTTTTCTTCGTGTTACTGAGATCTGGTCCCAATGTTCGTTTTCTGTTAGAAGCTTGGCGATGAATCTGGTTCTTTCCATAAGGCCACGTCCGGAACACTTCTTTTTCTCTGCTCGTAGGACAGCAAGTCAGTTTTTGATTCAGTCTAATCTGTTCCAGTAAATGAAATCATGTACACTGATCGGTTCAAGTTCCCATGAACGAGCTTTCAAACAGATCATTCCGTCCTTGTAGGGCAACTGCAGGTACGGCCTCGGCGTACTCAAAAGTTACGTTTTAACGTTGAAGTTTAAGTAAACAGCTATCAGACTGGCTTCTGGTAACGCTCCATTCACAGAAAATCTAATCTCCATTATTGTATGATCTGCAGTATCTATTTAATTATCGAGGAACTGCGCGGTCACTATGTGAAACGCTGTAAGATCATGGTGTGTTCAAACGTTTTGAAAACTCCACTGTGTGAGCCAAGAACGCGGATGGCACAAGGATTGTTTATTCGGGACAGCAACGCGTGGCTTATGCGTCTCAACAAGACAACAAGCAAAAACACTAATTTGCATACGGTATTCGGCCCCGACCGCCACGGCTGGCCACAGACGTCAACGCTTAGTTCCTTTACGTTCCCTTACGTACCAAGAGTCATTTCATGCAATGCCAAACTCCAATAATTCTTCCTGTATTTTTCCTGCAATTATTCTGGTGCCAAATATATATGCTCTGGTTCCACTACTGAATTACAGTGGTGTGAGTAGTATAGCATGATCCTCTAATCGTCGACTTACACCTCCATCCCCCCGCAAAGATTGTTCCAGTCGCAGCAAAAGCCTTTCAGGTTCTCTCGTTCTCTCGACGATCTCCGTACCGGCTTCGGGGACGTCGCGGCTCCAGGTGTGCATTCTCTTCTGATCGGACTGTCATACCATTTACACAGCTGGCTTCCGTGCACCCGATGTTGAGTCTTCTCATTCTTAATCAGATACACTGGACCACGGCGGTCCACTACTACATACGGTCCTCTCCATTTTGCCAGGAACTTCCTAGATCCTGGCCCCGTTGCGCCTGGACTCCGCCGGTCTCTGTACTTAACTTTCGAACCAATTTCAAACATTGCACCCCGACCCGATAACCTTGCAGTTGACTGCTCCTTGGAAAATTCTTGTGCGTTCGTCAAGTTTTGGTTGGCCACCCTCCGCGCTTCTGTTAATTCACGCATGTTCATACGTTGGTCTCCCCACAGCAAAACCAATTCTCTTGATCGACTGCAGGCGTGTACCCGCCCGTATGAACATGCGTGAATTAACAGAAGCGCGGAGGGTGGCCAACCAAAACTTGACGAACGCACAAGAATTTTCCAAGGAGCAGTCAACTGCAAGGTTATCGGGTCGGGGTGCAATGTTTGAAATTGGTTCGAAAGTTAAGTACAGAGACCGGCGGAGTCCAGGCGCAACGGGGCCAGGATCTAGGAAGTTCCTGGCAAAATGGAGGGACCGTATGTAGTAGTGGACCGCCGTGGTCCAGTGTATCTGATTAAGAATGAGAAGACTCAACATCGGGTGCACGGAAGTCAGCTTTGTAAATGGTATGACAGTCCGATCAGAAAGATGCACACCTGGAGCCGCGACGTCCCCGAAGCCGGTACGGAGATCGTCGAGAGAACGGAGAGAACCTGAAAGGCTTTTGCTGCGACTGGAACAATCTTTGCGGGGGGAGGAGTGTAGTGAGTAGGAGCGATCATGCTATACTACTCACACCACTGTAATTCAGTAGTGGAACCAGAGCATATATTTTGGCACCAGAATAATTGCAGGAAAAATACAGGAAAATTATATTGGAGTTTGGCATTGCATGAAATGACTCTTGGTACTGTGAGGAACGTAAAGGAAACTAAGCGTTGACGTCTGTGGCCAGCCGTGGCGGTCGGGGGCGAATACGTATGCAAATTAGTGTTTTGTTGTTGTCTTGTTGAGACGCATAAGCCACGCGTTGCTGTCCCGAATAAACAATCCTTGTGCCATCCGCGTTCTTGGCTCACAAACAGTGATTCCAAACAACGTTTGAACACACCATGACTTACCAGCGTTTTACATAGTCGACGCGCAGTTACCTCGATAAATTAATAATACTGAGCAGATCATACAATAGGAGATTGATTTTTGTGAATGGATGCCGTTACCAGGAAGCCAGTCTGATAGCTGTTTATTAAACTTAACGTTAAACCTACTTTTGAGTACGCCGAGGCCGTACCTGCAGTTGCCCTACAAGGACGGAATGATCTGTTTGAAAGCTCGTTCATGGGAATCTTTGAAACCGAGCAGTGATACATGATCTTCATTTACGGAACAGATTAGATAATCAAAAACTGACTTGCTGTCCTACGAGCAGAGAAAAAGAAGTGTTCCGGACGTGGCCTTATGGAAAGAACCAGATTCCATCGCCAAGCTTCTAACAGAAAACAAGAAATCATTGGGACCAGATCTCAGTACACGAAGAAAAAGTTGGCGGAGAGACTTTCATTTATTTGCAGTGATGGAAAACACTTACCGTTTATCCAACTTCAGTTTCGTCGGCGTGTATTGCATCTGAAAGGGGGCTGGTCCAGCAACTTGTATCAACACATGTCCACCAGAAAAATTCTGAGGAGTCACTCCCACTGTTAGGACAGTGTCCAGGCGTCAGTTTGAAGGAATAACTATCTGTCCACAACAAATCAACACGTGTGCTTTCACTTCATTTTGGTGTTTCACCACAAAAATAATAGGTCCGTGAGTAATGCTACGAGATCGTAAAGCTGATAGATCCTGAGGAAAACGTATGAGCTATCCACCTACTCGATGATAAATACTAAAACCAATTCCTTGCGGAACGCATAATTAGTATGGACAAGTGGGAACATCCCTCACTAGCTAACAGTTAGAATTAAACGTGACAAACTACTGTGTTGGATAAGCTCACGTCAAAATGGAAACTTCGGATCTCCATCAAGATAACGAAAAGTGCCTTCTGGACATTGCACACACTTTTACGCCGACATGTTAGTTCTACTTTGACACTTTCGAACTGTTAGGTTACATACCTACGCTCACTATCAAAGTATCAGAGTAAAAGGTGTTTTGGCTTACAGAAGTCCCGACTAGCAGTACCATCCAGTGAAAAATCTCTTCCGGTAGACCAAAGAAATTCACCATCAGCCGAAGGTACCATGAGATAAACTTCGAGAACATACAGGACTAATTCAAATGTAATCCAAAGTAACCTGACGTATACGACTATTCTCAAGACTTTCCATCATCGTTCACTAGATTTACACGAATGAACACGAACGCACATCAGAAGAGGCACGGAAAAATGCTACAATTCTGTTGCTGTTTGGATCAAGAGTTTATGCCCAACAGTCATCGAACATTGGTTACCGATCAGTTTCACAAAGATTCCTAGGTATGAATAAAAATTCGACGCTGAAGATGTTCGTCATAGCTTAGAATACATCACCAGGTGAATAATTTCATAGAATGATGTTCTGTTCATTTTGACCAATGTGGTTATCCCCGGGAGCAGCTAGGCAGATTGAAAGGAAACACGGAGGTAGAAATATGGAAACGTTCGACTTTACATGAAGTACCGCCTTGAGCTTAAAAGAAGACCTAATGTACCGTGTCTCGAAATGTGTTAGAATAAGCTCAGTGTGTTGACTTTGTGCTTTGGTTGAGGCGAGCACACCAAAACCAGAGATCCAGCGCGTCCAGCATCTTCATATTGCACAGCTGGGTCACCTGTTTAACTTAGCAGAATGGTAGCAAGAACAAGTTGAGTATTCAAATTGTACTAGAAACCATGTTGCATGAGAAAGAGGTCATGTTAAGCTGAAGGCTTTGCCAGTTTACTGTAACACTCGAAGGTATGATCATGTGGTTTGCTGACCAAGTTCGCATGAGGCTGTATTGAACTAACCGATAAAAGCAAGTGTTGCCTGTCAGCCAACAATCCAATTAACCTGCTACGTTTGAGTAAATGAGCTAGCGATCGGATATGGCATGATTATCAACAAGAGGTGCTGAAAACCTAGGGCTGTTAGAAACGGCTGATTAGAATCCACAAGCCACGTTGGCAGACGGATCGTAGCTTCCAAACAATGTGCAAAAACTAGACGAACCGAAAGTAGAAGACAAAAGTGGGAAGACACGTGCAACGGCTGGTGTACGTTGTGTTCACGAAATCAGCAAAATAGATTAACACGGAAATACGGTAATTACCCCCAGGAAGAAATGATCACATGTGAAACACTTTTAAAAGATACGAAATGTGAGTACTTCCGAACTGTAAACAGAATGGATATAAGAAAACATATTGTGTGCTATGCTGATGCTCATCATTCGGGAATTTCTTGATCAATCCACTACGCGTTAAAACCACAAGAGTTATCGGTTTGGCAACGTTTCAGAGAGCCCTCTACACCAACAACGGATGTGCAGTGGGGCTTGCCCATCTCTCCCACGGTTGGTAACCTGTTCATGCAAGATTTAGAGGAAAAGTTGCTGTTCAGCTTTCCTGGTCCACCTAGAATTTGGTGGAGGTATGTCGGTGATACGTACAAAAACTATTGATGGATTTATGGAACACATAAATTCCTTTCAACAGCACCTCAAATTTACGATTGAGTGCGAATCAGTGGACAATGTAGCGAGTTTGTCTAGACGTGCAAATAGGCAAAGACCGACGGTAACCTGGAAACAGGCGTGCACAGAAGGGACACCCATTCTAATCGGTAATTTTATATTAGCTCAGAATACCATATGTGTACCAAGAAGGCAATTGCATTCAGCATGTATAACAGGACCTAGTTTGTAACCAGTTCCGAGGACGAGCTATCGAAAGAATACAAGATTGTCAAGTCGCACTGAAAGCTAACGGTGAGAAGATTTTACGTCCAATTCAGGAGCTAAATTGCAGCTAGGTCAACAAGCCCAGGAATTGGCTGTTGACTGTCGTTATTCCGTTCAGAAGGAATACATCAAAAGAACTTTGTACGGGTCCTCAATC